>JAQFYM010004452.1:0-15491 GCA_034694785.1 Agrenia bidenticulata | reverse complement strand
CTGAGTTTAGAATTGAAATCTAAGAACTTTGCCTTAAAAATTGCACTGATCAATCCAAGTGCTCAGATTCTGAATTTGGAGCTTTTGCGTTAAAGTTTTTAAGGCAGGCCTAAAAATTTTTTTCTACGAAGCTGAAAAAAAATCTAGGTATGTTTTCTGAGTTTGGAATTGAAATCTAAGAACTTTGCCCTAAAAATTGCACTGATTGATATAAGTGCTCAGATTCTGAATTTGGAGCTTTTGCGTTAAAGTTTTTTATGCCGTGATGATAGAAAATTGCCATCCATGCATCCATGGTTAAAGCAATGCTGAAAACCCGCTCCACTAGTGCATGTATGATAACATTTAGGTTAAGAGCCACTGATGCATTTTATTAATAATTAAAATGTTAAAACGTATTTCAGATGTTTGTGTAATCCAAATCTCCTCCACCAGTGCATACATAGAAACGTTTAGATTATTGATGCATATTAAAACATATTTCATGTAATTAATAGAAGGAAATATTTTATTCAGAATAAACTGTGCAATTTTCAGGGAAAATAGAATCTCTTATTCTATAATTATCGTTTTGTGTTAAACTATAATCTATTAACATATGTCCATAATCTTTTTTCATTACATCCTTAAAACATTGTTCTAATAAATGATTTTTTTTCCCTCCATTCATTTGTCTTCCTATCACAGATATAAAAGAATTTTCACGAGGGTTTTTCATTAAAATCAAATATTTTAAGTTTCTTGTGATAACATTTAAATTTTTATAAAAAAACACTTGCGTTAAGAGTATAACGGATATATTCTGATGATGTGAAGTTCGCACAACAAGATCAACCATTTCTTTCGATTTAGAAATTTCTGTCATTAAATCATCTAGCACATAAAGAGCAGATTCACCTGTATCTAATTTGATAGGAAGTCCCTTATGAAATATTAAATTTTGAATTTGAGATTTTAAGAATGAGAAAAGATTTTCCTGCCATTCTGTGTAGCAATATACGATTTGGTCAAACTGATGATCAATTATTTCTTGTTGACGTAATATAATTTTCACCACTAAAGTTGTTTTTCCCGACTGTGTACCTCCAGAGACACATAACACAAATGATGTTTTTAATTGATATTCAAAATTATTATTGTGATCTTCCATTTTACACTTAATGCAATCCCCTTCGAGATTCAACTATAACTAATTGGTTTATTTTAAATGATGATGTTTTATCATGATTATATATAGCTTACCGATAAAATTTTGCTCAGTAGGATTTTCTCTTCCCATTGATACACAATTAATCATGAAGAATCCATATACTTTTAACCATGATCATTATTTTCATACCCTCAAGTCTCAAATAGGAAAGGGAATACCTATTTATTCTGGAAATAGGCAACGTGGTGGAGGGTTAGGTGGAGTTTTAGGTTTTCTTACAAAATATGCTATTCCTATAGTTTCTAAGTATATATTACCTCACGCTAAAACAGCTTTAGTTAGAACTGCTTCAGACGTCTTACAGAAAAGATCAAATCTTAAATCTAGTGTGAAAACTAACTCAAAAGCTTTGGTGAAAGATATAAGCCATCACATCTTTAACCAACTAAATAAAACAGGTGAAGGTTCTAAAATTGTTAGAAAAAGAAGTTATAATTTTTTATCTCAAAAACCGACTAAACGCAAAAAAACACAGAATCATAAAAAAACTAAAAAAAACATCTACATCTAAAAAACGTTCCAAAACAAAAGCTAAAGTGTGTCATTCAAAACTGGATCTGTTCTCCTAAGGATGTCTCTTCTTCATAGCTATTCAAATCCACAAGTTCGAGGGGAGATTGATTTGTTCAGTCTTCCTGGAACTGATACAACAGTTGAAGAAAGTTTTTATGCCGAATATAAACCTGTGGTGAGTTTACAAGACTCTAATTCTAAACTAGAATTTAGAATAGTTGGAAACACTAATCAATATCTAGACATTTTCGATCATTTTTTATATCTCAAATGTAAAATAGTTGACAAAGATGATAATGATTTAGTTGATACAGATGATTGTAGCATCACAAATTATATTATACATACAATGTTTTCCCAAGTAGATGTGTATTTAAACAATCAAATTGTATCGGATGGAAGTAATTGTTATGGGTATAAGGCATATATTTCTGAAATTCTTTCTCATGGACAAGACTATTTTCTTACTCAAGCTCAATCAAGTTTGTTTTTTAAAGATAAAGCAGGTGTTGGAGATTCAAATACAGGATATAAAAGCAGAAAATACTACGTTAAAAGTTCCAAAACCTTTGAAATCTGTGATAAATTAAAAATTGATATAGCGAATCAACATAGATATATTTTAAATGATACGAGTTTATCTATTTCATTGACAAAGGCACCTGATACATTCTCGCTAATGTATAATGCCACACCAGCTACAAGTACAACAGCAATGGTTTCTAAAAACCCTAAATTAAAAATAGTTGATGCTAGTTTTTATATTCGAAAACAAATTTTATATCCTAGCATAGTGCTTGCACATCAAAAGTTAATGAGCTCTGGTGAATCTGCTAAATATCCTCTAAAACATTCAAGTGTTAAATTCTTTACAATTCCATCTGGAAATCAATCGTTCATGGAAGAAAATGTTTTTCAATCCAATATACCTTCAAGAATTGTGATTGCAATGGTTCCAAACACATCTTTTAATGGATCATATGTGTCTAATCCTTTATGGTTTGAAAACTTTAAAATCAATGGGTTAGCAGTTTCTGTGAACAATTCTCCAATACCCATCAAACCATTAACACTTGATTTTACAAATTCAGGATATTTGCTTCCTTATTATATGTTGTACACATCAACTGGATTAGCTTCTCAAGATTTTGGATTATTAATTACAAGAGATGAATACCAATCTGGTGGATATTGCTTATTCCCATTTGATCTCAGACCGATTATAGGGTCTGAATCAAACTTACAACTAGAAAAAACAGGTTCAGTTCGAATTGAAATTAAATTTGAACAAGCTTTACCCAAGCTGTGACTTTAATTGTTTATTCAGAAAAACAAGGGTTAATGGAAATAGATAAATTTAGACAAGTTAGTTTAATATGAATTCTTTACAACTTCGTTATGGGCTACTAAAATTCTCAGGAATTATACATACAGGAGTTTACGCAGCTGATCAACTTGAAAATGTACCTTAAACAAATTTTGCAATAATTGTAAACATTCAATCAAGTGTTGAGCCAGGGCTTCATTGGATAGCATTTAAAAAAAAATCTACTCAGAAGTATGTAGAATTCTTTGATAGTATAGGTTTGCCACTTCAAATTTATGGAGATTATTTTACTGAATTTGTTAAGTTAAGAGGAGGTTTTATTCGATATAATTGTAATAGAGTCCAAACAAATAATAGTGAAACATGTGGTAATTTTGCATTATATTTTCTAGAGAATAGATTGATAGGTAATTCGTTTAATAGTATACTTAATCGTTTTTACATTGATAATAAACAACTAAATGAGAACAAGGTTATTAAATTTGTAAATAAAATAGAATTTCCTATCTTTTCAGAATGTGGTATTGATTGTAAAGCAAGTTGTTTAAAAAACCCTAACAGATATAGTAATGTATGTATTCAATATAATCGAAAATGTTGTAAAATTTTATCTAAACTTTGAATAAATTCTCTCCAATTAATAAATAGAACCTTGTGTTAAAGTACACTCAGCATTGATAACATGTCTATAAGCTCTGAATTAAAACAAATCTACTTTACCCCTGAAAATCCTGGTTCACTTGGTGGGGTTGACAAATTGTTTCAGCAAGCAAAAAAAAAAAATATTAAATGTTCAAAAGAGAGTGTTAAATCTTTTTTATTAACTCAACCAACCTATACAAAGTTTAAACCTATTCATAAAAAGTTTGTTAGAAGAAGAGTGAATGTTCATGAAATCAATTATTTATGGCAAGCAGATCTTCTAGTTTTAACTAGATTATCAAAACATAATAAAGGGCAAAAATATATTTTATGTGTAATAGACGTTTTTTCAAAAGTATCATATGCTAGAACCTTAAAAAAAAAGACAGGAGATGAAATGGTTAGAGCTCTTAATTCAATATTTAAGGAAAGTGATACTCTCCCTAAATATCTACAATGTGATGCAGGGTCAGAGTTTTTTAATAGAAAAGTAAAATCTCTGTTAGTTAGTAAAAATATAAATCTATTTCATAATTATTCAGATACGAAAGCTTGTGTTGTTGAAAGATTTCAAAGAAGTTTAATGATGCGTCTTTCAAAATATTTTCATGAAAACAATACTCTTACTTATATTGCAGTTTTACCAAGTGTAATCAAAGCGTATAATAATTCATATCATTCAAGCATTAAAAAAACACCTCTTGAAGTAACAAAGGAAAATGAAATGGAAACATGGCTTAATTTGTACAAGCCTCTCTATTCAAGAGTATGGAAGAACCAAAATTTATTCGATGTAGGTGATTTTGTTCGAATTAATAGATTAAAATCAAAATTTGAAAAAGGGTATACTGCAGGATATTCTAATACTCTGTATAAGATACAAAATGTTATATTAAGTTACCCTGTTACTTATAAATTGTCAAACAATAATGGAGAAGAGATTTTAGGAATTTTTTATGCCCAAGAGTTAAGCAAAGTTCTTGTATAAAAAGAAATTAAAAAAGATTGTTGTTCAGTTTAAAAATGGCATTCTACATGTATCTTCCTTCTAACAGCTCATCAAAATATTTTGCTGATAATTCTATTAGTAAATATAAAACTAAATTAATCAATAGAATAAAATTTAATCCAAGAGAGTATGAAGTTGCCCTAACAGAGTTTTAGTTTTCTAAATAAATTTTTAATTTTTAAAAAAGACAGTGAAAAAGATCGAGAAATCTCAATTCAATTTCAAAAACCTATTAGAACTGATGGAGTTGAATCAGAAATACTAATAATTCCTAACATTCCTTATAAATCTATTAAAGAATTAATTAAGAGTATAGCAGAGTTAATTCATGGATTTACAGAAAATATAAAAATTGAGTTCAATGAAATTAATAATCGAGTACAACTACAAATACATTCTGGTTCTAGTATTATATTCAGTTCTAATCTTTCAAAACTATTAGGATTTCAACAAAAAACAGGTTTTTATGTACCGAAAATATATATAGCATCTGATACACCAACTCTAAATTCTGGTAATTACTTATACATTTATACAGATATAATCAAACCTCAAATTGTTGGAGATTCTTTGGTACCTCTTTTGAGAATTATAAATAAAAGCTCGCTTTCTAAAGAAATGATCACAGTTAGTTTTAAACCCTTCTACAAGGAGGTAGAACTCACAGAGTTTGATATTGTGGAAATTTTAATTTCAAATGAGTTTGGTGAAGATATATTGTTCTATGAAGGACCAGTGAGTGCTACCCTACACTTTCAACCTAAGAAAAAAGAATTGGTGTAAATAATGAGTGTTCATCAAGATTGTGATATCCTAATTCAAAATGAGCAATTGCACTGAAAGAAATCATTCTTTTCTTTGTGAAGTTTCAAAATCCAAACCTCATCAACGAAAAAAATTAATAAAAAGTTCATCAGTGGATAACATTGAAGCAATTTCTGAAATTGCATTGAATACTATCAAAGGTAATTTAAAGCTATCTACCCCACAACTTCAAAAACTCAAACGAAATCGAATAATTATTCGTAAACTAGCAAAAAAACATATTTCTGCCAAAAAGAAGAGAAATTTATTATTGCAAAAAGGAGGATTTTTACCGTATTTATTAGCACCATTTTTAACTTCAATTGGTAGCTTCGCTGGGCGAGCGATAGCACACAGTTTGGGAATATAATGAGTAAACGTATGAAATTAATCGAAGAAAGTGAATTCAAACGCTTAAAATCTTTAGACGAGTCTAGAAAAGTTCTTCCAGTTACTGGTAATAAAAAAGAATTCTTTTATACACAGAGCACATCAGAATCATTACTTAACGAAAGTGATATACCTGATGACATAAAAACACAATTATATGGAAGTTTATTAAGGACTATGAATGATAAATTATCCAATATTTTAAACACAAAAGTTGATAAACGTAAAGATGAATTAGAGCCTACTGAAGCGATTAAAACAATTCAATTAACTCAATCAATTTTTGATGAAAAATTATTAAAAGCTATTCCATCTAACATACGTTGGAAGGGGAAATTCCTATTAGATACCCTGAAACTTCATCCTCAATACATAACATGGGATTCCAAGGGAGTTTGTAATTTTTTTAATGAAGGATTCACAGATAAATCAAACATTGTTGATTTAATTCGTTACAGCATTTCATCGATTACATGGAATAAAGCTCTACCTGCAGGAATAAATCGGTTTCTATTTATTATTCAAATTCTTAACATTCCCAGCTCTATTTTAACTGAGAAACTACGTACAGAGTTAGGTAGCAGACCATTTGCAAAACCTCGTGGAACTCGAGACAGTGCTAGTAAAATTCTAGATTTTCAAAATAATATCAAACAGTGGGAAACCTTGAACAGAAAACAAACTTCAACACCTAACCGAAGACATTCATTCGAAGAAACCGTTTCAGATGCTTCAATAATATATGAAGATGCTCAGAACTAATTTTTTAGATCATATTGATTTACCATATTTACACGAACCTTCTATGATAACATTTCAAAACAGAATTTCCAGTTTTCATGGGATTGATATACAACTTGATTCAACAGATTTAGCGTTGTTTGGATTCTATCAACTTGATTCTTCAATTCAATGTTTTTCCTGTGGGTTGAAACTAGAAAATAGAATTTCTGAATCAAATATATGGAGTGAACACTCTCTTTCCAGACCTGATTGTTTATATATGATAGCATTAGGACCATCCAAGAACAATCAATTCTCTAACTTCAAAATGTCGCTTACAAGTTTAATTGAAAAAATTGAATCAATCGATGAATCAATTTTAAACCTAACTGGTGAGTTTATAATTACATAAAATCAATAACAGTGAAACAGTTTATATAATTTGTTTCTGTTTCCTCTAGAAAAACAACTTTTGAAGCAGAATTGAGAATCTAATCTATGCAAAATCTGTTTAGAAGCTGAAGCTGACTACATGTCTCTACCTTGTTCTCATTTATCTTATTGTTTATGTTGTGCATTAAAAATAAAACATTGTTCAATTTGTAGAAGTGAAATTGATTTTGTATCAAGAGTTTATAAATAAATAAATTTATTAAAAAGTTACTTAATTTATTTTTAATGAGTTAAACACATAATATAATTAAGCATTTAAAAAATCATATTCAATTTAGATTATTCAATTGTTGATTTTTCATTTCTTTTATTTATTAAATGAAACAAATACATCTAATTTTATTTTTTTCCAATTAGTTATTCAGTATCGATTCTTTCATCATTTTGAGTATTGTCTTCCAATTCTCCTGAAATAATTAATTCCTTTGTTTATACGAATAAATGATTATTGTATGATGATGAATCTGATTATAATGATTTATTGATTATTGTAACTACCTTCTTCGGTTTCAGTTTTTGATTCTTCCATGGAAACACTTCCAAGTTGTGTTGACCCAAATCCTGATTCACCTCGCAGCTTACTATTGTTCTATAAAAAGTAATAATAATTATTAGTGTATAACTCAAGGTATAACAAAATGATAACAAATTTTATAACCTTCACGAAATCCTTTTGTTCTACACATTTATGAGAAGAATAATGTTCCAAAATAAGTTGAGCGATTCGATCCCCCTGTTTGATATCGAATGGAACAGTTGATAAATTGTGTAGTATAACACAAACGTTTCCTTCAAAATCCCAATCAATAACTCCACCTACAAGGTTATAAATTATTAAAATTATAATTTTACTCGTTCAATAATTTATTTAAGGTTATATACCTAGAACAATAACTCCTTGTAGAGCTAATCCTGAACGTGATGCTATTCTACCATATGTATGAGGAGGGAAGGCGAATTTCAGATCCATTGGAATTTTTTGAGTTTCACCACCTCTTATCAATAAATCTAATGGAGAGGCTAGATCCCAACCCGCTGAAAATGCAGAACCTCTAACAGGGTTATATGCATTTTTTGATAATTTTGTAAAAATAAATTTAGGAACAGTGAATTCCATTGTTAATGTAAAATGTTAATCAGAGAGTACAAATAGAAGACCAAAACTCAACTAAATAATTTTATTAACTACACTGTCTATTTATACTAACTAAAAAATAAAAAATTTCATGGTTGGACTTCAAGTAAAGTCTGACTCATAAGACAATTGAAATCTTTAGTACATTTTTCATTCTCAACAAGTTTTTTTATATTAGAAATGCTTTGGTGATTATTACCTACATACCAGTGTACAAGATCTAGTTTTTCAAAAATAACTGGATCGAAACTATGAACTTCTAAAAGTTCTGCAAGTTGGTTACGAGCTTTTTGATGTTCTGATATAATTTCTGAAGCTCGTTGAAAACTTTTAACTCTCTCTTTAGCAACTTTTTTATCTGACGAAAACAAATCTTTCCACACTTGGTTTAATTCTTCACCCATTTTAAATGTTTCTGGTAGTAGGTTATGTGTTATTAATACAAAATTTACAATCACATACAGTTTATATAGTTTCATGGAACCGGATTATAAATGTAGAATAATTTAATATTTTTCAAAGTGTGTGTTATCAGATGAAAATAATGATGTGGCTCACTAACTCTCATTTTAATTAAGTTCATGTTTGTTTACACTTGAAGAGTTTTACCTCTTCAAGTGTGAATAAACATGAACACAATTCAATTCCTTAATTGAGTTTTAATGTTTTATATTTTCTATTCCATAAATCCTTGTGTATAAAAGGCATGATTTTCACAGAATTGAATCAGTACATTCTCAAAACTACTCTTATTCATATACTTAAGTAATGGCGGCTGAGTACATTGGTAAATGATTTATTATTAGAGTTTAAAACATTTTTATCTTTGCTATACATTTTTTTATTAAGATATATAACTTTATAAATATAATTGTGTTTACAGATGAGGATTATTCTGATTCTTCATCAGAGGAATATGATGAAGATGATGACGGTTCGGAAAAGGAGGAATTAAACCCTATCGTGAGAAGTCAGCAGTATAAGGAAACTGCATCAGGAGCCAGGAAAAGAGGAAAGGCTATCGCTTCTACTTCAAAGCGGGTGAAAAAATCTCCTCGATTAGCTAGAGGACAAACCCCCGCTACTACAACTACACCAAAAGCTATACGTAAAACAATTAAAAAGAAAGACACCAGTAAGAATATTATTAAACATGATATTTCCAAGACTGTAGCTAGGGCTAATATTCCCGAGTTTGAATGTCATATTGGAAAGCATTGGTATGTGAGAGTTTCATTTTTTGAGCCCAATGAAAAGTATTATATTTGTCTACGATCAATGAAAGAAGGTTCGAAAGAATGGGGAGCTAACATACCCATTGAGATGATGGATGAGCTAATTAATGGTTTCCAATTAGCGGCTGTACATGTAAGGGAGCACCATAAAATTTGATGTTTCGATATAATTACTAATTTGACCTAAATTTTTCATGTTTTTATCTTTGAAATAAATTACAATTGGTTTTAATCTTTGCTATTTACTAAAATTTACTATATAAACTAAGCATAGTAGCATAAAGATTTTATTCACTCACAGCATCTCTTACAGAATGAGTTCTCTAAACTCTTTTGAAAGCTTTTTGATCGAGAATGATTTTTATACAAGTCTACAATGTCTTCAGAGTGATTGTTTTTCTAATAATCTTCGAACGGTTGAAGAGGTAAACAATTACATATACTTTATATTATTTGAAAATAACTCAATTTTAATTTTTTATTTATTAATTTCTAGAATGAACAATTGAAAAATGAGTTAAGAACTCGCTCGAGGAATACTTTTGTGAGTCAATCACAGTTTCAACTTAGTATTGAAGAAGCTTTACGAGATCTTGTCACTTGCAAATGCAATTTCTGTGATTTGGAATTAAGATCAGTTCTAGAACTTGAAGAACACAAGACAGCTTTCCACAGATGTCGGTTTTGTTCATTTGAATCATCTCAACTTGATTTAATTCAACATCGTGAGGTATGTCTAAATATTCAACAAGGAGGAAGGGTTAATTTTCAAAATGATGAGCTACCGATATATCCATTTACAGAACATCAGGCTATGAGAGGATATATTAGAATTTATCGTTTTATGGATACTCAAAAACAGTTCAAATCCTTTTTAGAGTTTATGAGTAATTATGAAAATAATATTAAAAATGTAGTATTTAGATCCTTGAGAGATTTAAAAAATATAAAAATTCAGGTAAATATTCATGTTACATTTGTTAGAATGCGAAACGAAGATGATATAGAATTTACAAACAAAATTATGAACAGTACTAGTTTTACAATTCTTAATCGATACCAATTTCAAGATTTTTATGGAAAAGTAAAAACTCAACTTGATGGATTTATAAGTATTTTTGAACAATTTGGATCGAATTGGATTATAGACTCTATAGACGGTATTGATGTGAGAATAGGAGTATTTAGACCTTTTCGGGGATCATGCTTTATAAAAACTCCTCATCTTATTAGTAAGAAAAAAGCTAGTGTTAATATTCCAAATACAGACGGCTGTTGTTTTCAGTGGTCTGTATTAGCTTGTCTTCACCCACCAAAAAATAGAAGAAGTGTATCTAAATTAGGATCGTATAAAAGATTCATTAAGTTATATGATTTCAATTGTATTACATTTCCAGTAGATATGAATCAAATTTCTAAATTTGAAATGAACAATAAGATAGCTGTTAATGTTTTTTCATACTCAAAAAAGGAAATATTACTCCCTATGAGAATATCTGAACATAATTACTCAACGTATAAAACTGTCAATTTATTATATTTACATGATTCATCTCATGGTCATTTTATAGCTTTGAAAAACATTGATAGAATATTAGGTAAATCAAACAGTCATAGAAAAGTTATGTGCTACCAATGTTTAAATCGTATTTCTATGAAATTATTTGAAACACATATTTCTAACTGTCTACATTTTAATGCTCAAAAGATAAATATGCCAAAGATGGTAGACTCTAAAAATCCTATCCTAGAATTTAAAAATTTCAAAAATGAATTGAAACGAGAATATGTAGCATATGCAGATTTTGAAACTATGATGAAAAAAAAAAGACGTTTCAGACATATACGGAATAGAATCAAATTTGATCTCGGAGAAAGTAAAGCATTTACAAAAAATATATACAAACATGTACCAACAGGTTATAGCATAGTAGTTGTAGATTCACAAGGGAAAATATTTGATCGGGAAACATATCGAGGGGTTCAAGTAGTTGATAAATTTATGAAAAAAGTTGAAGAAGTATCTCAAAAAATTAAGTATAACTATACGTTTTATAAAGAAATGGTAATCTCGATGGATGAAGAGAAATCCTTTGCTCTCAGTACTTTATGTATTATATGTAAAAAGGAATTTCAAGTGGAAGATATTCGTATAAGAGATCATTGTCATAGTACTGGGAAATATCGTGGTGCAACTCATCAAAGTTGTAATCTTCAATTTCATCAGGATAAAAAACTTCCAGTTATATTTCACAACTTTAAGAACTATGATTCTCATTTACTAGTTCATTGTTTTGATAAGTTTGGGAAAAAAGTTTCAATTATTCCAAATAACTCTGAAAAGTTTTTAAGCATTGAAGTGGATAATATAATATTTTTGGACTCAATGCAATTTATGCAATGCAGCTTGGATACATTAGTAAAAAATTTAGCTAAACAAGATGTAAAAAGTTTTGATATATTAAAACAAGTTTATGGGGATAAGTTTAAACATTTGCTTAAAAAAGGTGTATTTCCCTATGAATATATCACCTCCTTATCTAGATTTGAACAAACAGAATTTCCTAAAAGGAAAAGATTTTTTAGCAGTCTTAAAGATGAAACAATAAGTAAGGAAGATTATAAGTATGGGAAATTTATTTATAATTCATTCAATTGTTCTTATTTAGGAGAGCTTCAAGATTTGTACGTCACAGTTGATGCATTACAGTTAGCATGTGTTTTTGAAAACTTTAGAACTATGTCATTAGAATATTATGGATTAGACCCTACATATTACTTTTCAGCTCCTGGTCTCGCTTGGGATGCTGCTTTAAAAATGACTAAGGTACAACTTGAGTTATTAACAGATATTAATATGCATTTATTTATCGAGCGGGGGATTAGAGGAGGAGTTTCAATGATTTGTAGAAGAAGAGCTTCAGCTAATCATTTACATATGATAAACTATGACTCAACAAAATCAAGTAATTACTTACTTTATCTTGATAAAAATAATCTTTATGGTGAGAGCATGAATTCTTTGCTACCAGTCTCAAATTTTCGTTGGTTAAATAAAGAAGAAATTAATAACTTTAACTTAGATGAAATTTCTGAAAATCAAGATAAAGGTTACATACTAGAGGTTGATTTAAATTATCCATCTACTCTTCATAAAGATCATAATGATTATCCTCTGGCTCCTACTAAACTCAAAGTTCGAAAGAATCAATTTGGAAGTTATCAAAAACAATTAATGAAGAGATTATATATCAAGAGTATGGAAAATCAGGAAAAGTTAATACCACATTTAGGTCCTAGAAAAAAATATGTCGTTCACTATCGTAATTTAAAATATTATCTTGAAAAGGGAATGAAACTCACAAAAATTTCTCGAGTTCTTGAATTTAATCAATCGAAATGGTTATCACCATACATAATGTTTAATACAGAAAAAAGATCTAAAGCTCAAAATGAATTCGAAAAAGATTTTTTTAAACTAATGGTTAACGCAACATTTGGGAAAACTATGGAAAACAAAAGAAATCGGATAAAAATTGAGCTTGTTAATGACAGTCACAGAGCTATTAAACTCTTAGCAAAAAATAACTTTTGCTCGTTTGATAAAATTAAAAACAATCTATACTTTTTTTGTCTAAAAAATAAAAGTGTGTTACTAGATAAACCTATTTATTTAGGGTTTGCTATACTTGATATATCAAAATTATATATGTATCAGTTTCACTATGATTTTATTCGAAATTTGTATAAAGATAAGGCTAGCTTGCTCCTAACTGATACAGACTCACTGTTTTATTCAATACAAACTAATGATGTGTACAAAGATTTAGCTGAGTTTAAATCATTTTTCGATTTTAGTGACTACCCCCTAGGATTAGAAGGACATTTTTTACATGATAACACTAACAAAAAAATGATTGGGAAAATGAAAGATGAGGCTAGAGGGAAAAATTTAATTGATTTTGTGGGGCTTCAATCAAAAGCATATTCAGCTTTATCAGAAGATAATCAGTTAAATAAAAAAGCTGGTAAGGGAGTTAATAATTCAGTTTTAAAAAAACGATTGAATCATAAACATTTCATAAAAATATTAGAAAAACAATGTAGACTAGTAATCACTGCTAAGGTTATAAGATCAAAAAAACATAAACTTTTTACAACTGAAATACAAAAAAGTGGTTTGCATGCTTATGATAGCAAGAGATTTATAAAAAAATGTGGAATAGAAACTCTGAGTTGGGGACATTATTTATTAAAATCCTCCAAAAAAATTTTATAATAAGGAAATTAGAGTATCTGATTATTTAAAACGTGAATATTTTTAAATATGAAATGAAATTACATTTTTTTTTTTTTTGTTGATGAGAAGAGGTTTCAACACTCACTAGT
Source organism: Agrenia bidenticulata (assembly GCA_034694785.1). NCBI lineage: Eukaryota > Metazoa > Arthropoda > Collembola > Entomobryomorpha > Isotomidae > Agrenia > Agrenia bidenticulata. The sequence continues at coordinate 1,661 of JAQFYM010004452.1, read as the reverse complement.
TGAACTGGGAGAAGTGTTGATAACCTTGGAGAGAGTTGAGTTGTTAGTATAACGGAGATAAGAGATTGATCAATTCTTGAATGAGTCCGAGATGAGTGTATAGATCTTTGAAAAATTAATGTTATAAATTATTTTATTATCATGTTAAAATTAAATAGAGTTATATATATATATATAATATTATTTATACTCACGGTAAATTGTTTGTTCAGTAAATTCTGGCTCAGGATATTTGAAATATATCTTCATCAACTTGTCGGGGAGATAATCTTAAATCAGATAATAGTTTTTGGAACCTTAATAAAAAAATTCAAAAAATTAGAAAAATAACAACAAACAATTTATTACTCACCATCACATAACACTTCCGATTTATGATAGGTAAAAGGATGTGCCACAAACGGGATTCCACACAAATTTTCTGAATTTGGACAGATGTATCTATCAATCAGAATAGGTCCTTCTGTGAGTTTGGACAACTCTTCCACCGAAACACATATACCTGGTAACACTGACTCTCCTGTCCGATGTAGATAGATGTTTTTTTTAGCAATGCATTTGTTGCAAAAATTCTGACTCACATGTCCCCAAATGGTTTTCTTAAAAATCTTGTATTCCACACTGAGTTGTATCGTATACAAAATTATGAAGCAGATACTGAAAAATCTGTTGAAATTCATTTTGAGACTGTTTGTGTTTATGTGTGTATGTGTGTGGAGGAGTTCGTATGTCTTGAGAAGGAGATTGAAAAGTGAATAACAGGTTTTAAACAACTGTATGTAAAAAATGTATTAAATATGTAATATCACTTGATGTATCAACAGTTTATTTAAACCTCTTAACCTTATATTGAACTCGTTTTGATATCAAAACTATGAATTAAATTAGAACTATTAAATTTATGAATTATAATATTACCATGTATACCATAGTGTTGAGATTATTAAAATATGAATTAGTTTAAATGTATGGGTGATTGATTTTCATCTTGTTTTGATTTTATCATGAGTTTGCAAAAGATAAAACCATGCTAGTATCATATATTACAGTGTTAAGATTGAATTCATTCAAGAGTTACATTGGGAGAGGGTAAACGAGATAAGTAAATGCATCGGTGGCTCATAACCTAAATACAATGTAATTAATATAATACAGTGTTAAGAATGAATTCATTCAAGAGTTACACTAGAGGAGAGCAAACGAGATAACAAAATGCATTGGTGGCTTGTAAGCTTAATCTTATGGTGTATACACTAGTGGAGTGAGTTTTTAGCGGAGGAGAGAGCAAACGAGATAACAAAATGCATTGGTGGGTTGTAACCTAAATCTTATGGTGCATGCACTAGTGGAGTGAGTTTTTAGCATTGCGTTAACCATGGATGCATGGATGGCAATTTTCTATCATCAATGCCGGCCTAAAAACTTTTTTCTATGAAGCTGAAAATAAATCTAGGTATTTTTTCTGAGTTTAGAATTGAAATCTAAGAACTTTGCCCTAAAAATTGCACTGAATGATCCAAGTGCTCAGATTCTGAATCTTTTGCGTTAAAGTTTTTTAGGCCGGCCTAAAAACTTTTTTCTATTAAGCTGAAAATAAATCTATTTATTTTTTCTGAGTTTAGAATTGAAATCTAAGAACTTTGCCCTAAAAATTGCACTGA
>JAQFYM010004451.1:0-15493 GCA_034694785.1 Agrenia bidenticulata | reverse complement strand
GCCTATCTTGCCCCATGTTAATTTTTACAAAATTCGGGAAAACCCGTATGGGTCATTCAATAAACATCGATAATTTTTTTCTTCACATGGTTTCCTCTTTCTAGAATGTTAGCTTTCGAACAAACTTAATTTCATCAAATTCGATCCAGTAGTTTAATAGTTACGAATTTTTAAAGACCCGAACAATGGCTAAGAACACCCTGTATATCCTTGCCCCTTGATTTTAGTCCGCTACTTCTCTAGCTGTTTGGTGGATCGGATAGTGTTCTGTGCTAATTCAATCACTCTAGTCAACTTGTAAGTTACACCTAGATACATTCATCAGCAATATCATTAAATTAAATTTCTAATTAAGCTTACTTGCAAACTTGGAATGGAAAGCCAGTTCCAAGCCAAGACCTTTCCACTCCCAAAACGCATAGGAAAGAAAGCCACCCGAGTCGTTATGAGAACTTCAACTCTACTTCCTATATTAAATCGAAATAGCTTTTGAGAAATCCCAGAGTCTAAGTAATGCTCTGGGCTGATCTAATAATATTTCAGCCCCCAGAGGCTTTCCTCTATATATACTCCTACTCTCTATACAACTCCTTGGTTTCCAGTTTATATTCGGTTCTTGTCTTTCATTTCCTAGTGGGTTATGGAGGATTTGACTTGACTTGATTTAGTAGGTCAGGAAGATGATCTTATATAGGCAATGGCAATAAATCACCTTTCCGGCTTTCTCAAAATTTAAACAGAATCTCCTTCATACTGCTGAAGCACATATGAACTTGAGGACCCACCAGGACTTGACTGATTGGATTCCGGTCTATGAGGGCCATATTATGCTAACTCTATGAGTAGCCTACTAACCTATACCATCAACCCTGAGTACATTTGTACCCAAGGGGCTTCGGCCCTTCAAGCTGTATGAACCGAACCATTAAAGGAACTCAGTGGCAATCGTCATTCATGTTTCCCTAAGGATTTTAACCCCCCAAAAACTCTTACCTTGTACACGGAATCTTCCTAGTCTCAAGTTCTTTCTCAACGATGAGAGTGCCGAGTGTACACATGCGACTAAAAGTCACTTAGCGGTCTAATGTCTAAGAACACGGGTGGTGATGATAAGGTTGAACATTTAAATGAGAAATGTACGCAATGCAGAAAAATTAAAGATTATTGCTACTTTGACCTTTCAAGAGATAAACTTTGCCTGTCGTTCCTATTTCTAGTTTTCTAAGCCAGCGCTTCAAGTTTCATTGTAGGGCTCTAAAACACATGGAACTAATCCTACGGAGAATGATGAGAAGTTTTGTTCCTTTTGAAACGGTGATGGTAGGAGACGGAAGAAATGTTTTGCAAGCAGAACAAACAAAATCAGCGGCTCAGAAAATCAAAGGAAGATTATAATCAGAAATCTTGTTGGCTATAATTCCCTAAAAACAATTAAACAATTATTGACGAGTGAACAGCAAGGAAAACATGAGAGTTAATCTGGGGTAGGTAAAACGATTTGAAATGGACTGAAACCTCCAACCTTCATCCAGTTAGCAAAGGCCATCCCTACAAAGTATGAGGAGTGATGAGCTCCAGCACTTACAAACTTAATTAACTATTCTGGCTCATCATGATGAAACCATTAGCCCTACTATTTGTGTGGATTAATTAATAAATTCCCCATTATTGTCATCAACCGCTAGTTAAGTATTCAGCTATGAGGATGCATAAGTGAGTTGGGAACACTTGACTAGAGTGCATTACCACCACTTGGTTAGATCCATCTACATACCGACCCCATCCATAAATTATCGACAAACTCGTTGTAATTAAATATTAATAGGCTGGGCTGGGAGACTTCATCAGACTGTCTTCCCAGGATGTTCATAGTGATGAAGTACCTAGTTAGGCCGTATTATATGAGGATGGTTGTAGTGATGAGATAGAAGAGCCAATAAATTCTTTACGATGCCACCTTTTAAATTACACTATCTCTCATAGTGCGTTTCTGAATGTTCATGATGCCCTAATGTCTTTAATATCAAGAGTTTTTGGATGACACTATAATATAAAATTAAAGCTCAATTTAAGAAGCTTACGATAAAATTACAAGCTTCCTACCAAAGTGGTAACAAATATTCTTATGTTGTGTTATTAAACCTTGCACCGTTAGTCCTAAATGATACGGCGGAGTCAATGGGAATGGTCTTCTAGCAAGTAAACTATGCGATTAAGGGAAGCTACGGTTATTATTCTCACTATTTTTTTACCCTTCGGATGCAACGAACATGGCAATTTCTAAACTCAAGACCCGGTGACTTTTTTTCCCTGTTTAAAGGTTAGGAGTTGATACTGTACAAAGTGTTACATCTCTCACTGGCTGTGATAATTTAATGGATTTTCCTAGTAATTCAATCTCTCTCCGACCTCTTGAGCCCGAGCTATTCGATTATGGCCGGTAATAGCACTTTTATTCCAGAAGCAGTTATCTTTGATATGAAGGATCATCATTCATTCGACACTAATAGAGATTCACGGGGAGTTTGTAAGCACCAAGTTGATTTCAAAAGACTCCAGCTCTCTGGTTTTTCATATCCGATTGGCTTGGAATGGGAAGTCATGTAGACCTCATTGTAAGATTTTTCCTTAGTTTTCCCAAGGTCTCATGATATGTTAACATTTGGACCTCTAGTTCTATTACAATACTCCATTGGTCCATCCACTGCATCGATTTTGATATCCTAATTCAATTCATCAGTGTAAATGGAAACTATGGAAAGGGTGGGACAGTATTATTAGAGGCGAGTGTGTTTCCATATTTGAATCCTTTCATGTGGTCCAGTGAGGAATCCATTCCCACTCTTTCGTTCCCATACTTTTGAATACACTCCATTTCTTAGGGATTGAAAGTAAACTTTATACTCAAGTTTTTGAGCTGAGTGAGTTTCTTAATCAGCTTCTTCAAATGACTAAGTCCAAGAATTTACTGTAGTTTCTAACTTTACTAAGGACCTAAGACTTTCTGGGATATCTTCTTTCACTGGCTCCCAGTTTTGATTCAATGGGTAGGTCAATGGACAGTTGTACATGTAGTTTCAGCCACACTGCCGAGAGGAATATCTAAGTAGCTACCAGCTGGTAAACTATCAATAGTTCTCATGGAATTCTAAAGAAACTCATTTAATTGTAAATCCTTGAGAGTATAGCACTCGTTAAGATTTGAAATGGCAGAATATGGCATACAATTCACAATTGGAATTGGCTGTACAAATATCCGAGATACCCTGAATACTTAGACTTTTAAATTTAAGATCTCAAGCTTTGTCTGAGCCTCCGTCGGCTTTGAACCTGAAATTGAGCAACAGAGAACAGAACCAACTTTTAGGAGCGATGTCTAACTCCCCAGTACCACGTGGACCTGAAAGATAATGACAGAGTTGGAGCTCTTAACTCTCGAGAAGAGGTCCAAGCCGATATTTCAGAATAAACTAAAAGTTCGATTTAAAACTTTTAATTTCAGTGATATACTCACTTCCATTTCGTTAGCAAAGACTCTTCGAATTGTTTGAGCAGGTTTGGACTTTATGTCTCAGCCGCCTTCAACAACTCTGGGAAGGGGGAGACGGGTTTTCACCCAGCCAAAGTGTCCAGATATATTAGGATTCAATTCAGAATTTTTATAAATGTATCGCAAAGGATCGATTTTGATTTGATAATTTTCCATGGATGGTCAAGACTTCCCCCACCCTTCATCTGGTCCCTAGGGGGTGATCTGTGCGTTTTTCGAACTATTCACTTTATCCTCAAAAGGTGTTTGGCATTTTACTGGATAGAATCTCCTTTTACAGAGTCATTTAATAAATCTTTCGTTGTATTCGAATACTCAAATTTGGATGCCTTTGTGTAATTCGTTCTGATCAACTATTATGTGGTTCTTTAGAAAAGATACATGTTGTTTTTTTGGACAAATTACCCTTGTAAGCTCCCAATGCATAGGAAGCAATTATTGTTTTCAAAGTACAATTTTAACAACTGTTGAAATATAGATTATAGATACTGTTGTGAGAAGTGATATGAATTATTTTGAGAATTTTCAAAAATCATTATTTAGAGACTCCAGGGTAAACTAGAAACAATAGACGGATAGAATACTGTCCTGAAAAATCAACTATTATGATTATTACCCTACCTTACCATTTAATTGTTACAAAACGAGTACGAAATCCTGAGTGTACAACATCCCACAGAGAGAGTATTCCTATTCCTATTATCTCCAGCAGAAATCTTGGCACATAAAAAACGACCTCTTCCAAGGTTAACGAGAGGAAGAGGAGATAGAACTAACAAGACACTGGCAAAACATATTAAGACGATAACAAAGCCATTATGAACAGAAGCTAGCTGGTCCAGCAGTCTCAAGCATGGTGTGCATACATCAAGTACCAACTTAAGTCTAAGAGCACGAGGTAAATGAACTTGGTGGATTTGGTCCAGGTGCACTGGATTTATAAGAAATTAAATTTATTATAATAAAATTATTTTAGTTTATCTGTAGAAACTTTTTTGAAGTGTTTCAAGTTAATCTTAGTAAGATCTTAGAGTTAAGTTTTCGTAAGATGTACAGCAGTGGGAGCAAGCAAACACTGAGACTAATAACAATCTCCATCCTTCTCATCTTCTCCGTGTCGATACTGACATTTTACTGGATTATCGTCACAACCCCCTCAACAATAAATAATTTACCTGAAGATTCTTCCCAATCTCCTAGTCTGAGTTCTTCTCTCTTTGACCTTTTCAGCTCAGTTCCCGTTGATTCCAATTCCAACAAGCTTCTTCGACCAGGAAAGAGCGATGGATTCCTATCCGGGGATTCCAATTCAGTTACACTTAACCCAAGACCCAGTTCCGACTCTCAGATGTACTACAGTGAGAATGAAGACTACAAAGAATTATTATTAGAGTCCTCTTCCTCGTCGGGAAGTAGCAAGTTTAGGGAGACCGAAAATGAGATCCGGGTGAGAATAAAACGGGTTTCGAGCATTTGCAGGAAATATCATCTTGGGAAGTACAATAGGGTAAATGGGAGTAACGACCTTAACGAGAAGGAGCCACCTACACCTTTGTATTCTTACTTCTTTTGGAATAGGTAAGATCATTTGCTATAATTGGTAATTCTAGCTGATTCCATTGACTGGTTGAATTTATCTTCCCAAAAGAGGGGATTTTATAATTAGTTCATTAAATATTAATAAATTGATTTATCGATTTTCATAAGCCCGATCCTTAAAGCAATGCGTTCACTGCATTTTTTTTAGACAGAGACATTTGGCCTGGTGTCCAGTTTACAAAGCCGGGTCAACCTCTTGGCTTTATAATATGATGATCTTGGCCGGCTACTCCGAATCCGAGCTTGATCACCCTCCTAAGCAGTTTAGTGTCATGGCTAGAGAAGTTTACGGGGATGCTGAGCCTGACCTCGAGGTAGTAAAAAAAATTAATAGCTAAGGCGGCATACAGGGTACAGTATTAGGTATATTTTTTTTCCTTTAGACTTTGGAACAATCTCTCAAACTTCTGATAGTTCGGCACCCGTTCGAACGGCTCGTTTCAGCTTACAGGGACAAGCTGTCCAATGCATCAATCGGTAAGCCGGGGTCCCTTTTATGTTTCGAGTAAAAAAGGGACAAGTGAGAGTATGTCACGATCAACGGTGCAGTAGCTCATTTTTCTTAATATTTTTCAGGTCATGAACACGGAACGCTCCACTTTTACAAGAAATATGGTGAGAAAATCGTCAAAAAGTACCGAAGGGACAAAACGTTGATAACTCAACTGGAGCCAACGTGGGAGGAATTCGTGCTGTACATTTTATCCACAAATCTAATAAATTACTCAGATGACCATTGGCTCCTGTTGTGAGGTTCCCTGCCCAAGGGTTCCTACACTGAAGCGTAGATTGAGATATGATGAGATGAATAGGTGACCGAACCTTGCTTGGTCCGTAATGAAGTGGAACGGAGAGAATGCGGCGTTTATAAGTGATAGTATAAGTTTATAGTTAGCTTTACGTACAAATAAGATTAAGTAAGTGATTAAGTTAAGGGGAACTCGAGAGTATTGGAATAATAGATAAGTGAGTGACTGCAGTAACAATAGATAAGTGAGTGACTGGAGTAGGGAAGACCGTAGGGTCTTAAGGCAGGGGCTAGACTCCGTGCTGTGAAGCTCCTTTCCGGGCTATTTATGTGGAGCCGAGATGCTTCCTTGAGGGATGAAGGATAGAGAACGAAAGTAGGGCATCCCTTAGACTCATGCGTGGTGGTAGGGTAGTACAAGTGCACCCTGCACTTGGACATGACTCGTTACAGGAACATGTAGATTGCATTTATGCAACAGATCCCCCCCGGTTGGGCAGAGCGGCGCCTCTGTCGCTCAAAGAGAAGGAGGAAGTATTTGACATCTGAAAATAGCAAAAAAATAATTAGATTACATGTTGTAGAATTCACTTAAATTAGAGGGAAAGGACTTTTCGGCACAACTTTCCAATAAAAAAAAATCGACCAAGTAAAGAGGAAAAATAGACTAAAATGTTTCGATCAAGGGGGTTACTACTATAATTGATTGCGCATCAGTAGGGTGCGGGTTTCCCTGAGATTGCAAAGTGAGAAGGCTAATCAAAAGTATCAAAAACCATGTTGTAGGGTTGACTATAATTACCGGCATGTATTAATTTTGGAATATTTTGTGACAGGGTGACTGTTTGACGGCTTTGGAAAGTTGGATCGGCACCGGTTTCAGATTCTGAGTAATCCGTAGAAAAGACTTTGAGATTTTTTATTGAAAACAAATCGTCAATTGTGACTTGACAATGGGTTGCTAGTGGTGGAATGTCTACGAAAGTTGTGATACTTGGTTGGCTATCGGAGTTATTAACACTAAGTGAGGAGATATCTGTGTTTACGGAGTGCGATAAGCTTGGCTTATGAACTGAAGTAAGGTGAGCTGAGGGGAATGCCGGAGTATCGGCGTTATCGGTCTGCGATAAGGTTGACTTATAAACCGAAGTTAGGTGAGGTGATGGGAATGCCGGAGTATCGGCTTGAGTTTCGAGGTGGTGTGTCGTCGAAACTAACGGAGAATGCTTGTGAGTGGCACGGATAGAGTGGCGAAGATTGTTAATATAAGTATCATTATTTCTGGTAGACTTAGCAAGGGAGTTCAAAGTTTTCATGGAATAATCGAGGGGCTCTGATAAATTATTCCTAAGTGGTTGGATATTTGGGAGGACTTGAAAAGCCTGAGGGTCCCGCGACCCCAGGCTAGCTAGTTTCCCTGGGTCTGGAATTGAGATGGGGTAGGGTATGAAGAAATAGCATTAAGAGCTGGGGATGGAGGAGGAGCGGCACGACTATTAGCATTTGCATTGTTAAAATCATTATTCGCCTGATTGTATGACTGGTAATAATTATTCTGATTTGAATGTTGGTTGTTCGGCTGTGAGTTGTTCAACTGTCGGCTCTGAGGATTTGAATATCGTAATTGGTTTCGACTTCCTTGTTGATCGGCTCTGTAATTGTTAGAATTGCTATTAGTTGAATTAGAATCGGCAGGAGTTCGAAAATTTTGAAAAATTCCACGAGACTCATCTCGTTGACGATTATAGCATTCATCTCGTGTATGACCAATATGGTGACAATAATTACACAAAACGTCACGGCTATTATTTGAAAAATGTTGGGAGTAATTACGATTGTAATTAGTATTGTCGGTGGAGTTACGATAAGAAACTTGAGCGAGCATAGGAGCTGAATAAATTGAACTTGGGGCCGATACTGGCTTACTAAATGAAACTTCTAATGGATTGTATCGGGCGTAAAGTTCAGAACTCTTTCGGAGTTTATTCAAAAAATCGTTAGAAGTGGGGATATTTGTTAAGACAAGGGACTGCTGTAATTCGTAAGGGATTCCTTCTAAAAGTTTTTCGACTTTCTTACGCTCAGACATTGACTTATCAATATATCTGAGGACCTCTAATTTGGCCGTCACGTAAGCTTGGGGATCTTGGCCTAAGGCGAACTTCAGGGCCTTATTTCGCTGTCGATGGTAAGCTAGTTGGGAACCATGATCAAAGAAAGTTAAGAAATTTGCCCTGAGTTCATGCCATAACTCTTCGGCATTCTCCCTCTCAATAAGGAGTCGGCGATCGTAAGAGGGTTTTACTGACATGAACCATGCCTTAGCGTCGTCGTCTAATATCCTATCAAAATTTCGTACTAGCCATTGGAACTGAATTTCATATTCAACAGCGTCATACTCCAAACTCGTCATAAATTCGACTGAGTCCGACTTTCCATCGTATCTACGGAGATACTTGAGGCATTTAGCGGCTGGGACATGATTTGGCAAAACTGGGATAGGGGCTAATAAATTGTCGCCCGGATTTCCTGGTGGGCGTTCGACAAAATTATTCGGCTCGGGAGGGTTTAGATTGGCGTGTTCGTTAATATTTTCCTCGTCCATTGCGACGTATTGAGTTTCGACAAAATCAACGAGAGAAAAAAAAAATCGGCGGTTTAAGGTACCCGTTTACTGAGGATCAACGGCAAATTGTATAATCTCGGCAAAGTTTCGAATCGTCTGGTTTACTCGTAGAAGTAGGTAATGATAGTCCCACAAATGATGAGGTGAACGATTTCTCAGGAATCCTAAAAACTCAAGAAAATTCAAATTAGACCTTATAATTCTTAATAGGAACAATACCCTGTCTTCGTTGTAAGTATTTGGAGCTGGTTCGGCAATGAGAGAAGTAAATTCGTCTAGGGAGATGATATTCAAATGAAGCAGTTCGTTCAGCAAGTCGTCGTTGACTTTTATGTTTTCAAAACACAAATCCAGGTGAGCAGTAAAACAATGAAAAATGAGGTTACTCAAATAGTGATTCATTAGAATAATTATTCTAATGAGAGTGGAAAAAACTGTTGGGATTGTTGAACACAAAAGACGGCAAATTAAAATTACGGCGAAACACAAGAAAAACTTTAAATAAGTTAATTTAAAGTTTTCTGGAAATGGGAATGTTTACTGGAAACGGGGGGACTCGGCGAACAACTGGCTTGGCTTAGTGTTTGAAAGAGGCTGGTCAAAGTTTTTATGAAAACATTGACCCTGGGGCGTCCTGCTACTCCACCAAAAAAAAATTGCGAGAGTCGGCACGAGAATACTGCTCCGCACCTTGTGTTGTGAGGTTCCCTGCCGAAGGGTTCCTACACCGTAGCGTAGAATGAGTTATGATAAAATGAATATGAAACCGAACCTTGAGAGACCCGTAATGAAGTGAAGCGGGGAGAATGCGGAGTTTACAAGTAATTGTATAAGTTTATATGTGGCTTTACGTACAAATAAGATTAAGTAATTGATTAAGTTAAGGGGAACTCGAGAGTATTTGGTAACACTAGGAAATAGTAGATAAGTGAGTACTCCAGGGACTGGAGTAGGGGAGACCTTCGTGTCTCAAGGCTGGGGCTATAAGAATGCAGTGAAGCTCCTTTCCAGGCTATTTATGAGGAGCCGGGATGCAGATGCTTCCTTGAGGGAGGAAGGATAGGGAAGGGATGTAGGGCATCCCTTACACTCATGCGTAGAGGAAGGGTCTGGTACAAGTGCACCGTGCACTTGTACTCATTACAGAGGAATGTAAATATGGGAGCATAGGGAGATTGCATTTATGCAACAGATCCCCCCCGGTTGGGCAGAGCGGCGCCTCTGTCGCTCAAAAAAAAAATAATAATAAGGAAGTAATATCAGAATTGGGGAAAGCGACACTGGGCACAGATTTTGGAATGAGCACAGGGATTTCGACACATCAGACAGTGATTTGTTTTAGGAGGAGGTAAGTTACAAAATTTGGATACATGACCGAACTGATGGCACCTATAACACATTGGTTCACTACGTCCATCGCGATAAAACCTTCGGAATTCGTCAGTTTTTCGCCCTGATGAAGGATTATTACTTGATAATGGAAATAAAAAATTATTTTCGAAGTTATTAACTGCAGGAGCATATTGGCAATGAATATTCATAAGTGGTAAGGGATTGTTCATAGTTATGGGACGGCGGCGTACTGAATTACCATAGGGGTGAAACTTGACAACCGATCGATTGGTCTTAGAGCAATTAGATTTGAAGTTTGAATTGTTTACGGGGACAATTTCTAATGACTTTACGGGTTGAACGTTAACTGAGTTATACTTTTCTAGTAACATGATTTGAGAAGGTGGTGTGGATACAGGAGTTAGAGAGTTAGGATTTGGAATGGAATCAGCCGTTGAAGGGTTGGCAGGATTGAGTTGACTGTGCTCTTGAACTGATTGAGGTACAGGTTTGCAGTTGTGGATTGTGAGGGTTTCCAATGGTGGAAGAGACTCGTGCCCAGGAAAGTTATCCAACATTATCGATGATGTAGCAGCAAGTCGTTCCGAAGCAGGTAGATTGTGGTGATACATGAAGTCTTTGAGATCCGGAAGGAGAATTGATTCAAAGTCATCTGACTCAGTGAAAGGAGGAAGGTCAGAGTCATCATCAATCTTTAAGAGCTCTTCCTCTTCCTGAGTAGAAGGCAGCTTTTCCTGAGACATCTAAAATTACAAAATAAATAATTAGAATCTAAATTATAGGAATTGAATCATTGTAAAGGGGGTGAGTTTTTTCGGCACCACTTTTGTAATCAAAACATCGACGGACTGTACCGGGAAGGAGGTTTGCGTGTTCTTGTGCTCCTGCGAGACACAAGCAAAGAAGGGGTCGTCTTTTTAGTTCGCCTGGTAATGGTTGAATTTGGAGGACTTATTGTACTACTATTAACGGAACTACTACTAATTGTATTAACAGGACTAACTATGAAAGAAGGATTACTGATTACAGTATCACAAGAATTGGAACTACTTGATTGCGAATCAGGAGGGTGCGGGCTGTCCTCTGATTGCGACATAAGTGTTTTAGAACTAGAAGATAAAGAAGAGGATGGAAATCCATTATTTATATTATTTACAGGAATTATTGTATGGTTTAATGACAAACTATTTCTACTTTTATTTGATTCATTTCGAGAGGGACTTGAATTACGGGAAAACGAAGGGCTCAGAGGCTCATGTGGGGAATTAAACTGTAAAGTCTGTGACCTTACTACTGAGTTTGGGTAGTGGATTACTGAATCGGCTGGGTACAGTTTTTGGCGAAAAAATTTGAGATGTCGTACACTGACTATTCGAAAAGGTTTTGATTTATTTGGTTTGTCTCTAACGTCTCGGACTAAATAATTGTTAGGAGCAGTGCGCATCTCTATTAAAAAGGGACCTATCCATTTCGGCAATTATTTGCGTACTAATCCAGAAATGGATTTAAAATTAGCAAAAAGTACATAATCACCAGGTTGGAAAACGGTATCGGGATGTTTCACGTCAAAACGAGCTTTACAAAGTTGTTGGGTTTTAATTGTTCGATTTCTAGCTTCTTCTAATGCTAGCAGGTTCCTTTCATGATCGACCTTTGGGTCATTTTGGGTTAAAGTATCAGTAAGAGTGGGCTTGTTTGCGTCACATGGAAGAAAGGGTTCTTTTCCAAATAGAAGCTTAAAGGGGGATTCTTTAGTTACTGAATGGGTTGCAATATTTATAGAAAAGGTAGCGGCTGGTACATGCTGATCCCAATCGCTATGCGATTTATTTACCCTTTTGCCTATAATATTTTTTAGTACGTCGTTCTGTCGTTCACAAACCCCATTAGTGTCGGGTTTGTAAGCGGCAGTGAACCTTAATTTGATGTGATATTTAGCACAAAAGTTCTTAAAGATATCACTCGTGAAACAACTTCCTCGATCGGCTAATATCTCTCGGGGACAAGAGTATTTAAAAATTACATGATTTTCAAGGGCTGCAATTGCACTTTTTGTATCGCAAGATTTGGTCGGCCATGCTTCGACATAACGTGTAAGGTGGTCGACAATAACGAAAATGTATTTGTTACGATAGGGAAAGGTGGCAGGGAAAGGACCTTGATAGTCTATGCCAATTCTGTAAAAGGGTTGATGTGGAGGTGGTACGGGCTGAAGGGGGCCCGGGACGGGAAAATTTCTACGATTATGGAATTGACAGATCTTACAAACTTGAATAAATCGCTGACAGTGCTTATACATGTTTGGCCAATAGTAACGACTGCGAAGCAGTGAAAATGTCTTAAAAAGACCTAAATGGTTTAAAGTGTCTACATGAACTTCTGCGAGAATCTTTTGTCTCATTGATGATGGGATACATAACAACCATAACCTACCATTCATGTTATTATTGCATTTATATAATATATCGTCTTTCAAAGTGAAATCAGCTAATTTATCGTCTATATTTGGGGGACAACCGTCAGAGTCATTATACTCTAGAATTGCATTAATAATAGGCTTGTAAATCTTATCTTGCCTTTGAAAATAATAAATTTCGTCCTCATGTACCGAAGTGAGTTGGCATAACTGCACAAATTCTAGTCTATTAAGATTGTCTTGAATATCTAGTGGATCAATCAGAGAATTTGGGGTATCGACAGGGTTCCTCGACAAGGGATCCGCATCTTTATGCGACTTTCCTGAACGATAAACTATTTCGTAATCGTAAGGTTGCAGCCTTAGAGCCCACCTAGCTAGTCTACCATTGGGATCCTTAAGATTTAATAAGTAGCAAAGAGAACAGTGATCAGTAACGATTTTAAATCGTCTACCATACAGATAGGGACGAAAATGTTCGACAGCGTAAATAACGGCCAGACACTCAAGTTCTGTTGCACTATATTTCCTTTCTAATTTGTTCAGGGATCTAGAGGCATAAGCTATAACTCGCTCTTCACCGTCTTGAATTTGGGAAATAGTGGCACCCAGCCCATATCCAGAAGCGTCACAATGAATTTGAGTTGGGGAGACTTCGTCCGGATAGGCAAGGACTGGGGGACTGATCAACTTTTCTTTCAATAAATTAAAGGCAGCTTGACAGTCGGCATCCCAATTAAAGGGTTTGTCTTTCTGAGATAATTGGGTGAGTGGCTTAGCTATCTTTGAAAAATTAGGGATGAAACGGCGATAATATGAGCAAAGAGATACAAACGATTGGACTTTAGCTAGTGTTTTGGGGACTGGAAAATCTGTTACTGCTCGAGTGATCTTAGGATTTACTTCTACTCCTTTCTCTGAAATTATGTGACCTAAGTAAAGTAACTTACTGTCGGCAAATGTACATTTTGTTGGTTTCAGTTTTAAGTTTGCTTTTCGTAGGGCAGTGAAAACTAGTTCTAAGTTTTGAAGGTGTTCAGAAAAAGTGGGGCTGAATATGACTATATCGTCAAGATAAACAAGGGCGATTGTCCATTTGAGACGGCCTAATACATTATCTATTAGCCTTTGCCATGTGGCAGGGCTATTGCAAAGTCCAAAAGGCATAACGTTCCATTGATAAAGTCCGTCTGGGGTTATAAAGGCAGTCTTTTCTTTGTCGTCCTGGTTAACTTCGACTTGGTAGAATGCGCTGTCGCAGTCTACGCTTGAAAAATATTTGGCTCCCTTAAGTCTATCTAGCGCATCGTCAATGCGCATCAAGGGGTAGTTGTCTTTTTTAGTGACCTTATTGACCTTTCTGAAATCACAGCAAAATCTCCAGGAATCATCTGGTTTTTTAATTAAAACAACGGGGGAAGCCCAAGGGGAATTTGAATAATCTATGAGATTTTTATCTAACATCTCTTCACAAAGGCGTCTAACTTGGCCACGTTCGGCTGGAGCTAATCTGTAGGGTCTCTGTCTTATGGGTTTAGCGTCGCCGGTATCTATAAAATGCTTAGTTAAGTGGGTGTGACCGAGAATTCCTGACTTATCATGAAAAATATCTTTGAACTGAGTTAAGAGAGAATTTAATCTTGACCTTTCGGAAGGGGACAACTGTTCACCCATTTTGGCTCCTGAAGCTGTCTCTGGTGGAAAACAAGAAAAAACTTCAGTAGGAGGGCAATTGGAAGATGTATTCGACCTAGTAAAATTCGATGTTGAATGTGACTCAAGATCTAAACTATTTAGAGTGTGACTCTGATCGGCCTGTAATTCGTCAAGGTTGCAAAGAATTTGACAATCTCTAAAAGCTTCATATTGACCTATAGTCGATTTACGATATAGCTTGATGGGGGACTTTGTCAAATTAGTAATATAGGTAAAGCCACTGCCATGATTTAGTGAGATAATAGCTTTACCTATAGCTAAATTGTGGGATTTCTCTAGATTAGTACGAGGGGTTATCAATATATCGCAGTTAAGACTCTCATTAACATAGACTGCTACTCGCGTCATTGTAAGGGGAGGAATTATTATGGTTCTAGAATTGTACACAAAAGCGGCGGTTTTTACGGCAGATAGTTCGGCGGTGGTCGATTTTTCTTGAGTGGACTGTAAATTTGAAGTAACTTGAGAAGAGAAGTTGTCGAATGAAGACACAAAAGAATTGGCTTGTAAATGAGGACTACGTTCGTCAATTAGAGATTCTATAGATCGGCCTGGTGAGATCGGAGGTGTAAAACTGCGAGTATTTGGAGGTTCAGCCTGTAAATTAACACCAAAATTTAGTTTTTGTTTTCGGCATGATATATCGACATCATAAGCATAAAGGTAGTCTAGCCCTAGAACTAGATCGTTTGTTAGTTTTGGGATGACAAAAAAGGACCAAAGTGTTCTGTAACCGTCAATTGTAATACATATTTCAATTCGTTGGTTACAAGTGTAAGAGCGGCTATCAGCGACTGATAATGTCACATTGAATGGGACCATATTAGTAATTCTGTGGACAAGGGGTAATATATCTGGGATTCTTTCAGACTGGATTGCTGAAAATGAAGCACCAGTATCTACTAAAGCATTGAACTTATAATTGTGAATAATGACTGGGATGGACATTCTGAAACGTTTTCCGCTGAGCATTCGGAATCGGCAATTAAATATTTCGCCGTTTATCATTGTATTGGGGATTGAATCAATAGTGGCCCCGGTCTCAGAGATAGGATAATCTTGAGAGGAAACTTTAAGATTTTTCATGGAAATAATGTCGTCAATTGTGACAGGACAAGGGTTTTCTAGTGGTGGGATGTCTACGAATGTTGTGATACTTGGTTGGTTAGTGGAGATGTTATTACTAAGTGAAGAGATATCTGCGTTTACGGAGTGAGATAAGCTTGGCTTATAAACTGAAAGGTGGTGAGGTGAGGTGAATGCCGGGGTATCGGCTCGGATTTCGACAAGGCGTGTCGGCGAAAGCAACGGTGAGTGTGCTTTATTTGAACAGAGAGCGTAGCGAAGTTGGTTCGTAACAGTATCATTATTTCGCGAAGACATAGCTAGTGGATTTAAAGTTCTCATAGAATAATCGAGGGGCTCTGATAAATTATTCCTAAGTGGTTGGATATTTGGGAGGACTTGAAAAGCCTGAGGGTCCCG
>JAQFYM010004450.1:0-15493 GCA_034694785.1 Agrenia bidenticulata | reverse complement strand
CATATTGCGTATTGCTTGCTATTAACTTGATGCCAAAAATGCGTTGTGCGATGGGCAACGGTTTCTCGATGAAAAAGTACCAAATGAGCAGTCCAATGACGCTTACAACCAGTAACTGTCCTACAATGAACCCTTGAATGAACCTAAAGTGCGTCTTAATGGTGCTCCATCCGAAAACTTTCTTAAAGCCACTAAACGAAACACGGAGAGAAACAAAGGAAACCCAACTAAGGCGAAAAAAGGGAAAATAACAAGAAACGCAAGGCAACAACTGTCATAGTGCATGCTCAACACTGATAGCAGAAAGTAGCACCACCACGTGGGACGCAGCAGAAAGTGCATAGACACAGTCATTACGTTGTATGCATACTCTACCCTTTAGTCGTACTAGGATTGGATGCTCCTTCGTCTTTTTCGCTTTGAATCGCACCCCTTTGGACGAAATAAAGATAAAGTGCGTCGCACACAAGTCTCAATTAGTGCGTGTCCCATAGAAGAACAAAACACTGTAGCAGTAAGAAGAATTAAAGAACCAAACAAAACGAACAAACGAACGGTATTGCTACTACTCTACTCACAAAGCTAACCGCCTTCTATCAATACCCACTTCCTTGGTTAGTTTATAAAGAATAACGCCAAACGTCTATTGTCGTTCTTTTCCGCGCTAGTTATGTTCTTGAAACGGATGCTTTTTCGCATTGTTTCCCTCCGCACACGCAATCAATACTATCCACGGCTTTATTGGTACCAAAGGAGAGCTATTCAAAAAACGCCCCTTTCGAACAATGCGCAGGGCTTTTACAAAGAACGCTTCTACTAGAAAGGTCGCATTCGTCGTCAATAACACAAACTTTCGTTCTTTAGCCATCTGAATGGAGTGACAAAGAAGCAAAAACATTTCTAGAAAGCGTTCGTTACCAAACCTTTATTCAGAAGCATTTAGCACCCGATCGCAACTGGGGTTCAAAGTTTTGTGATTAAATGCGTATTTTAAGTGCGTAGAGCAAAGAAAAAGTGAAATTGTTGCGTAGCGATAAGAGTTTTTACCGAGACTTGCTAACAACAGCGCAATCACTTTCTTCCCTTTTTAGGTGTTACACACCCGGCAACAATAAGTCTCCTTATTATCATTATTGGGCTTGCAGTGTACGAATATCGCATTGACAATGGCGAAAACAACCGAAAAAGCAATTTAAAGTGCAAACCGGTCGTCGGTAAATGGGATTAACCTTATAATAAGCTTTAACTCGTCAGGTTAATAAAAAATATGCTACGCGCAAGGAAAGAAAGACTCAATAACGCATAAAGTTCTAGGAAAACAAGTTAGTGGTGTTTAATGCGCACTTTTACTCCTTCACTAGAACGCAATCAGCTATGCGCTTAGTGTAATTAAAAGAACCCACCTTCTAACTGCTATCGCTTGGCACTCGCATTGTTTCGATAAAGGAAAACCGGAAAAGTTTGTAAAGAGAGAGAGCGCACAATTATAACGGCAACCTTTTCTTAAAAATGCGACAAAGTAATCTTCGATACGAAAAAGTACAACTTTGTCCATTTGTCTGCCAAGAAGTTGAATTCTGTTCTGAACGGGTTAGCAATGGCTTCCAGAGTCGCTGCAAGTTAAGAGCATTGGCAAAAGGCAATTTATTACTTCCATTTTCACCCACGCGAAAAGTAGCAGAATAGCGTAGCGATGGACAATACGTCATAACTAAACAAGCATTCTTCCCTTGTTCCCTTTACAAGTTAATAGAACAATCCGAGTGCTAAGGAGACTGCAGTCCTTATAAACGATGGGCTACTTTCCTTTCCACTCGCATTACAGATGCCTTTAGAGTCCTATGAGGAATCCTAATCCTGTAGGCGATAGTGCAATCGCATGTTTCAGTGTTCTATGCGATTCTTGTCAATCTCCGAATTCCGCAATTTGTAGTGAACTCCATAAAGTACAACTTTCAACCTTTTCTTGTATTTCCTACTTCGTCCGCCACACAAAGAAGCAGTTTTTGTTTAAGAGGTAGAATAATTAATAGAACAGAAATGCTTTCTTGCAACCTTCCGAGTCTTTAAAGGTTTTTTGTCCAATCTTCAAAGACGAACGGAATCTTCGTTCCAGAATGCGGATGACTTGACTTTGTTTCGGCTCTTCTCTTTCGCAGTAACTATTGAAAGTGTTCACCGCACTCCGCTCAGTTGGACACTTTTTATAGCAGTTTTTCCTTTTTAAAGAGTCTAAAAAAGGGGAATTCGTATTTGTTGTTTCCATCTTAAGTAGCCTTCAAAGTCGCCATTTTCACTACTTTGACTTTTCTGCTGTTTGGTGCGTTTGATTTGTGATACGTTGCAATTCCATCAGTTTTATATAAAATACGTTGTTTCCGCTCACCGCATTATTATTGCATTGTTAATAACAAAGGATTACGTTGAAAGCTTGTTGGAATAAGTCATTACACTAAGAAGGAAACTAACAGCAAGCAACTGTACTGGTGCGATAAAGAAATGAATGAAAGCAAAGCGTTAAAGAGGCCCAAAGGTATCAATTGTCCCCATAATAAGTTTCCAAGTGAGTTCATAGCATTGTTTGTTGGCGTATCTCCCCATAGAGTGCTCCAAGACTATCCCATCCGTCTGTTTCGTATTTTGTGCTTAAACATGTGTAGCCAACCGATTCCATCAGCAATGTTTACACTCCTGGCAGCCCCTCTACACTCTGACTTGGGCCATCCTGTTTCTGTTTGTTCTTGGAACCGCGTTTATTACAATCGGTACCTTAGTACAAGTCGCTTTCTACAACGTAATTACACTTTCCGTTACATGTGCAGAGTTCTTACACCTTTTTGTAACGAACAACCTTCTTCAAGGTATGGGAGACAAAGATGGATTATACGGATTGTATTGCTTCTAGCGTCAACGAGGTATGCTCATAAGACACGCAATGATCCCATCATTGTGAGATTTCCGTTATTGCACTTTGATGACTTTTCTATGCGTGAGAGAAGACGCACATTAACTAACATTCTATACTCAAAAGCTGATCGGGGAATTAAACGTTACGTGTGCTTCGTTGATCGAGAAAAGAAACTTTAGTGATGCTACACTCGATTGCAAATGCTCCTTACCATTCACCATGGCTAAGGGAATAACAAAAAAAGTAATAACAAGCCGTAGATACAACCAGTAACGCAACTAAATGACTCCCACCACGCAGGTGTACTTTTATTATGGCATCCAGAACTTTTACCAAAACTTTCGGCAATTCGTAAAGTCCCACGACGATCAACAACTTTATGGAAAAGGTCGGCTGTGCTATGGGCTTTGTTCAAACACGGTGAATCGCTAGGTCTTCGTTCTGATTCGCAGTGCGGACCGATGAGCACTAATGCACAGGGTATGGAATATGCGCCTTGTGGAATAATGGCCAACTACCTGTTTAATGGTAGTCGCTTGTTTATTCTTAGCATTTCTTTAGAAAACACAAAGTCCCGATCACACTACGCAAACAGATACGTTCACCATAAGAAAAGAAACGACGACGAAAGAGTACACACAAATTGTAATGGATGGCGCAGGCATAGCGTGGAGTTCCGGTCATTACTCAATTATGCATTAGCACTTTCTTTCTTTCTTTCTTTACAAGCCGACATCACTCTACGCTAATTATATCCCAATAGACCCTGAAGGGAAGTTTCGCAATCCATCGGGTCCAATCGAGTTCGCTTTTGCTAATACGACATCCCCACCGAACTGGGTCGGTTATGACGTGAAAACGATTCCGGGAAACGGTAATAATAAGGTAAAAAGTGGCACACGGATACAAAAGAACATTCTGCGATACGCAAATAGGGCTACACCAACGAAGACTTTATTGTATGGATGAAACCAATGGCATCGCTTTCCTGGCGAAAATTATACAGAAAATTAGCATTGACGGAACCAGGGGAATACATTATTGACATAAACTACAGTTTGGCATATTCCGCAAAAGGATTCGCACTTTTAACGGTGTAAATGAATTAGATTATCCGGTTACCGCCTTTGATGGAAGGAAAGTGCTGGTACTGACAACAATGTCGATCCTTGGAGGAAAAAACAATCATCTTGGACGCATTTATATCATCACGGGAATTATCGCTCTGATAGTGGGTTTTCTTTTTGCGTTTAAACAAATTATGCATCCCAGGTTCGTATCGTTCGGGAAAATTGAGTTGCAACTAATTTTTATAACCAAAAGGAAACTGGGAGACCCAAAGTTGCTCCTCTTTGCCTTTAAAGAATAAACCCGTTGTAGAAACTGCTTTTTGATGCTAGTTTCTACCTTTTGTTCGGATAAGTGCGCTTCCCTCCATCCAAATTGGAAAGAAGATAGTCATTATCTTTATTGCTTGGCAAGGTAGGTTAGAAGGAAACTCGGTTTCTGTAGAGTTACGTCGTAGTCTGTGTGCTTGGAGTTGTTCTCAAACCATGCTCTAGAAAGTATGGAGTAAAAAATGAATTATCGTTTCGCACACCCGTTTTTATATAAATCCCGGTTTCACGGTAAACTCGGAAGACATGAGTCGTTTCAAAGGCATTTCGCTACAAACGCCGTTGGGTGATGCTCCACCTACAACACCTCATTGTTCCTTATACAGTTCTTCCATTTTTAATAAACCCGACGTAAAGTTAATGGAAACCTTTGCATTTCCAGCACCCGATCCCGTTTCTTTTCAAACTTTCGAAAATTTTCCGCATTCGATAAGCGTGGAAAGTTGTAGAGTTTAGTGCTCTATTGATAGAGGCTTAGCGGATCGCTTTTATTCTTCAGATATCGTCTGCATGTTCTTTTGTGCTATCGGGCACTTATTTAGCGGAAAACTTCTTTTTTCATCACAAACGAAACAGTTAATTAACCCTTTTGGCTTTCTAATGTTAAGCAACAAAATTCAATGCGAAATCATGCGCTTGTGAATCGGATCGGATTGGCAATATTAGCCTAACAAAAATCGCTTCTTGGCATAAAACGAATGGTAATCAGAAGCCAAAAGAGGTGTGTAAGCAGCAAGAGTTACTTAAATGCAATCTGTTGTGCCAAAGGAATGGTTTTTTCTAATAATGAGAAAAGTTATCGGAATTGTTGCTTAAAGTCCAAAAGAGTATTTTTTTTCTGTTGTTGCAAACATTGCACGCATTCGATAGTGACATTCCGATTCCTCACTCCATCCTAACTCTGTTCAGCGTATAGAAGCGCCATTATTCAAACTTTGATAGTAAATCCTCAATAAACGCGTTGGTTGTCGTATTTTCCAATCCTTGCAGTATATCCACTGGATCGGGTTTTCGGATGTCAGTGGTTGGTTGTGATTCTTCGGAAACTGCCATTGCTTCTTTAGGATGAAAAGCACCTAGCGATGGGGGAATTGAAGTTCCCTCTATAGGTAATAGCGTCGCAATTTGGCGATGGGTAACTGGTTTAGTTCTACTGTAAATTTTGTTTACAGCTTTGATGCTTCCAGTGCGTCTAAACAATTGTTCAGCGTCAGAAGCCATGTACCACTGCATGAGACTCTTTCCATTGCTGTTGGGTTTCTTCTTTATAAAGTAAGGATGAATAGAAAGGTTATGGCGAATGCTATTCTTCCAATTGTTTGAATCGGTGCTATCAAAGTAAGAATGATGTTCAGCGAACCACGTATAAAAGCTTTTCAATGTACACCCTTTGTTTTCCATATCGATAATGCACTTTGCCACAAGAGATGCAAAACTTTCTTTCGGTCGCAATTGCGATGATGTCCACTTTTTTTCACCTTGGAGTTTGGGTTTTTGTTTCATTCTTCTTTTAAAAGTTTTCGGATTGTTTCTTAGGCCACTTGTTTGTGTCGCTAACGCCAAGCTCGAACTTTCTTTTGGCGGAAACAACTTTGAAAAAATCGCATCCATATCATTGCCAGCAGTATTCAGTTGTTCAAACGGCGCATGTGAAAATAATGCCGATTCGTCTAATTTAGGCCCACGTTCTTGCGGGTAATTCGCGAAAAGCGATGGTAGCAACTGATTATCACAGCAAGGGAAACAGTTTATAGGACTGTTTCGTAGTACCGGCGTTTGGTTTAATGATAACAGTGGCATTTCTTGTGGAAGGCAGTAATTATACTGCTGTGGATTCCAGTCTAATTTTTCTTGGGATTGTAATCGAGGTGCTTGCGATCGCAGAAACTGATGAGGGAACGCATGCAATAATTTCTTTTTTAAGGTGATATCCCTTCTAAGAAGAACTTCCTTCCGCTTTTCATCCAATGCCTCATCGATAGCGTCAGTATCATTATCACTAGGGACTACTGCCGTATCAACTTTTCGAAATCGCTTCTCTTCTGCCATAGAATAAACGTTTCTACTATTCCTAATGTTATTATGTAGCCTTTCGCATGTGTTCATTGCAGTCACCTTTTTTTCAAGTTTCGCAATGGATCTGCTATACAATGCAATGTTTTTCTTCAGGTTTAGAGAAAATACGAAAAATACTTTCTTTTAGTATTTTTGTATCGAAAAATAAGGAATTTTTGCGTAAACGTTAATATCATTTAAATAACTAAAATGACTTTTGCCTTTAATGACACGCTATTGGTATACGCTAGTAAGGGAGCCATTGATTGGATAACCTTTAAAATACATTTTAAAATTAAAGTGTAATTTGAAACTATTTGATTGGTCAAAATAAACATTTAAATTCTTTGTTAATTTGTTTAACCCAATCAATCGTTTGTTGAGATGGGTTGGATTACTATGCAGAAAAGTGTCATTAGCGATAAAAGAACTAAAAGAACTCTTAGTTTTCAATCGCATTAGCTGCATAGCACAGAAAATAGAAAGGCCTACAACCTACAATGGTATCGAAATCAAGAAACTATAGCTATAGAGTTAGAATGAGAGTGGAGGCTGCTAATTAACTAAACCCCTTTCGCAAAGTTGGAACCATGAATAACCAATCCTACCTGCGGTTCGATTGTAAAACAGTGTAGAATACTATGCCGTACATGTCTATCGATGCATTATAAACTTGAAAGAAACTGTTAACGACCACGCAAAGGAAAACTCTCAAAAGGAAACAAATTGTTTAAAAGCACCGCAATCGAACGGGAAATAAATAGAAATTTGCTTAAATAATAGCTAACAATTCCCTTTTAAAAGCGTTCCCTGAGAATGATTATGCTAAGGTGCAAAACGATCCCACTTTGAGACGGTTGTCGGGTCAACCAACAGGAAAATCGGCATAGCACACCATTCGAAGGAAGAGTAACTCCTCAACGTATCCTCATTGAGAAGAAAGCCATGAAAAAGGGGAGTAAGTGCAAAGAGTATTTTCGTCAATGGTTAACAATGTCCAATGTCCAATGTCGCATTTAGAAATGCACAATCTTGTAACGAGTGGTCAGCCTACCAGTAAGTGACAAGTTATTCGAACAAACGCCTTGTGGTGGCTGCTTTTTAGTGTGTTGAATAACAAAAAAACGCTTTCGGCAGGTAGTTTAAATGTGATGGGTTTCGCTAACACTTCTGTTGGCGTATACGCAAACTCGTTATGGAGTCAGTGAAAGAAAATGAGGATGCATCGCATATCCTTTTTCCCACCTTTTGCATAAGCGATCGCCCATTTTCAATGCACAATTTTTTCATTTCTTCTTTGATCCAAAGGTAGCAACAGCGTGCGTCAAGTGCAATCACCATAAGCGTCTTTGACGCCGTATTGAGTGTGTTTGTTCGGTCGTTAAGGATTTATGCTCTGGATTATCTTAAGCGGGAAAAGTTATTGAGCTTGGATAAAGTAGCTTTTAATGTTCTTCTTTTACCGCTTGCCATTGAACATAACGAGCGACCTAGAAAAGAAACTACTCGCCTTGTTTGCGTGTTTGCTTATTTTCGGAAATTCCCTTCACGTTTTTCTTTTGAGAAAAAGGAATAAGTCAGTCCAGTTCTTACCATTTGTATGTGCGCATGTGAGTTCATTACTATAGCATAGGCCATGAGGATGCTCTTATTAGGGGTTTTTGCTTTTCTCTAATGCACTCGAATCCATAACACTATCGAGCTAGTGTGCTTCTACTAAAAGAGTCTGAACGATCGGTTGTCTAAAAAAACCTTTTCTTCCCGATTCCCTTTTGTTCGTAAAGGATGACAGCATCGCATTCTCACATGCGAGACGAGTTAATTATGCGATTCCCTCACAAAGGAAAAAACATGCTGGACAGCATCGTTACAGTTCTCAAGAACTATTTTTATGCGAAACCTTTCAAAGGAATAGTCTTTTCGTATCGGAAATTGCGTAGTGATAGTCAATTTTAAAAAATATCACAACGAAAGTTGGATTTTAATCATCGGTAGCATTTCTTTTGTGCGGAAAGAAAAAAGATGCAAAGAGTGTTGCGTTTTTTATTTTTGTTCGAGCTATTGTTTAAAACTTTGTACTTGTATAAGCTTCAAACTGTTGAATATTCAGTTCAAGGATCGTACAAGGACATGTCAACTCATAATGTTCCAACACTGTCGGATGAACAACGCCTAGTTCATCGGTTATGATGGAGCATTTAGGTGTTCTTCCTTTCTCAAATACACTACAAAGTGCTGTATATGCGTGCTTTTTTCATTCATGACAACTAACGAAGCGTAATAGGGATCATAATAAGTACCGATGCTTCCGATGCGTTTGTTGTCAACGACTACTTGAGCCCTCCGATCAGGAAAGAACATTCGCTCTGGAAAAACGAAAATTAGTATCGCGTTAAAGTAAGAAAATGAGAAGAAAACAAGAAAAAGCTTTTTGCGTGTCACTTAAAGCGATCCAACAATGGTATTCTACACAGCTTTTTATTACCATTTGATTCTTCAATAAAATAGCCATCTTTTGCGCCAACAGGCACTTTTGGAACTTTGAGGAGGTTCATAATGCGTTCCAGCATGGAAAGAACAATCTATAATGCGTTATATAGACGTTGGATCCACCGTTTATTCCTTTCATTGCACACTAAAACGAAAAACCTCCAATCCCGAAAGCACGCTGTAGTACATCAAACATAGGTGGCGATTGTTTCTTGCACCCACATCGCTTGTGCAGTCTTTTATAACGACATCGGCGATCTCAAAGAGCTACAATGCCTTCATAAGTGCATATATTGGGCATATAAAAATGGAAATTCAATGCGTTCAGTTACGTTATAATACAAAAAAATCGCATTATTCATAATAGCACAAGAGCTTGATAAGATAATACTAATCATCATAATAATAAGTAAGCGCACTTTTGAGTTGGTCTTTCTTCATGCGTAGCATAGCATGCGAACAACTTTTATCGTATAGTGTGGATAATAAAGGCGTAGAACCATAATGGGCTTCGGGTATATCTTGTTTGAAGAAGCTGTCTTCAATAGTCCAGGAATCAAACTCGGTCGTACAATCTACAAAATGCGATCGACAGCATTCGTGGGGGATGGGAAAACACAAATGACGTTAGCGAGACACATACGTCATCATAAAGTGCTTACTTGTTAATGCGAATGGAAAGATAGAATAACTTTACGTGCTAGTTTTATAGATGCGTAACACGAAAAAGGACATCAATGCTACTTGAAACATGGTCATCGCGGGATTCGCAATTTTTACTGCGATATCTTGGTTATCCACTTTGTGTAGAAACTTAAAGTATTCATCGTGCGACAGCTATCGGAACATTATAAAGATGCAAAAGACAAAGTTGTACCAATGACAAAGTGAGAACTTCAGTATAACCAGCCATAGCGCATTCTAAACGCAACAAATCGGTAATCTTATTGATTGGAAGCGGTTGTGCGATAGCATTTGTCTTTGGAAAGGTCTTTTCGATATTATTGTATCCTAATTGTGCATCGGCCGATCATTCATACGTTCCAGTAGGAAAGAACGCGTAGATGATAGTAACTTTGAACTGTTACCGTAAGCAATGGCAACATCTTCGGCAATATCGCACGGATGCAATATATCAGCTCGCGTAGGTGGCGCAATTACCTTTAACCAACCGTTTCTTTCAACCTGGACGCCAAGTCCCATTTTGCACAATAATGATACAGTTGTATATCATTTTTCCGATTAGCACACACAGCACATATACAAAGAGAGTTAAAGAAGAGTCGTATAAAGCCATTCGCAAAGCATACAACATAGAACAAACTAATCGATAAGGAAGGCAGAAAAACGCTCCAGCGTTATGCGTTTCTACATATAACAATAGAATAAGCAAACCAACAGTAGCGTCAATGTTTATGCCAATCCGTTTATTGATATATTCCAGAGATACCTATAAAAACGCAAAATGATAGGTAATCGCAGTTCTTACTACCGTATACGGAATGCTTTCCAAGAGATGCGTTTCTAAGCGTCCATCGCTATAAAGCACCTCCACAGGTTCATAACTAAGTTTTAGTATACATTATTCACGGCCATCGCAATTTTAAGACGGGGCGAATCTATGCATTGCAAATCGAAAAAAGGCGCTATTAAGGAAATGGTACCATGACGCGTTACTCACTGCAATGCTTAGCCAATAAAAATCGCAATAAAGAAAAGAAAAAACAGCGCTGATGCCGTATGATGCGCATATGCAGTGCGTGATGGGAACCCATAGAAAAGAAAAAAGAGAAACATACGTAAAGGGAACAGCGCAATATTGCGAGAAAGTGCTGATGAGCGTGTTCATCACAATGCTGGCTTTTGTCTTATCCGTTGCAGTGCACTCGATGAACACATTTTTAGTTTCTAGAATGGCAGGCAATTGTAAAAAAAGTTTTCGGAACAGTAAAGCAAGCGCAATGTTTTTCGATAAACTAGCATGAAACAAACTAAAAGGTAGCATTCGCACCAATCAATAGTGCTAATAAAGTGTCGGATACAAAAGAAAATGCTACAGCGATGAATAGCTATGAACCTAAAGTTAGCTTTGAATAGTCACTATTAATGATTGGCGGTAACGATAGCACCATCGCGCAGCTATCCTTCATAATCTATACCTATGGCGTGAAAACAAAAAGGTTTGCAAAAATATCTATAAAAGGAAATATTCGCATCAACGTCGATAAAGAAAAAATTGTATACTAGGGACTATTGACACGCACAGGATAAACGGAACTGTCTTCGATGATTGGCAAATATTTGCGCAACTTATTTCCCGAACTACGGTAAGACTCAAACAGACGTTCAGCACTGAGGGATTCTTTTTGTTCAAGTGCTACAAAGGAAATATCGCGCGGTGGGATCGCCTAATAATGTAGATACACTAGTTGGATACATTCAAAAGTGCGAAAGAGGCGACGCGTTTGCACAACTAAAATTCTAAAGAGCAGTACAATAATGGTAACAACACTAGAATAATGCCATGCGTATGTACGTTCTCTCTCTCTCTATAAACACAACGTCGTAGTAAAAAGGCGCGGTGATTTTATCCAAATCATGCGTTCCCATCGAAGCAAGTGTACGTTCTCGGCATATGTTTTGATGCAGTTTTTCTTGCAATTGCATAAAGCTCTTTAAACTGTCGCTAGTAAAGCTTAAATTCCGCAACACGGCGCAAAGTAGGATTGGGCGAACATGGGAAACCTGCAATAGTGAATAATGGTCTTACTGCTACTACCTTCTTACGCGCTACAATTACCGATTGGGAAACTTTACATTGAAGAAGGTTTGATGGCGCTATCGCAGTGTATTGCGGAGCGGTGTCCTTACCAGTAAATAGTCGAATACCACGCGTAAGTCCTTCAAGACATAACAAGTCGTAGCGGTTTGCCGGAACGTCTATTTTGTAAGTAACCTAAAGCAGTAAAAGTAAACCATCTTCTTAATGAAAAGCGACTTCGCAGTTGTACAAAAGAGAAAAGCCGAAACAGTAATAGCGCAACAATGATGAATAGCCATCAAACGGAAAGGAGGTAAGCAAAATTTAGCTTCTCTAAAAGCAATCAATAAGGGCTCACTTCATCGGAATACTCGGTCAGATGAATCGCATCCAAACTTTTGGTTCGTTCCTTCTCTGCTTCGATTCGATCCGAAGTGATTTCATCGAGCTCAATCCCAAAGTCAAAGCATAACAATTCCACATCATTGTCGCCTACAAGACTTTGATCATTCAAGAAGAAGGCATGAAAAAATATTTAGAAAAAATACGGATCCGGAATTCTATGCGTTACAGTTTATCGGCGTAAACGCAATCAAACTTAACTGAAATGGTTAGCATCAATGGCATCAAGAAAGAGGGCCTTCTTCACAGTAACTGTAGGCATTTCCCTCCCTTTTGAAAACTATTCTTAAATAGTGCATCAAAGGGATATGGAGGCTTGTTCCTTGGAGAGGAATTACCTCTGGATCCTTAAAATAATAAACACGTGACGCTTCACCAATGAAAATGCTTGGTAATCATACTCAACCAATAAACTGTCCTTCTCATTTATTCCTACCAATGAAATGCTGTTAGCGTTGGACCCTATCACAGAACCGAACGAGAAAGGAAAGCTAAAGTTATGACTTTTAGTCTACTTTTATGTAAGAGTCGGCCAATTGAAGCGCACCATCGCCGTTTCGAATAAAAAACTCATAAAAGGCACAGATAACGAAACCATCATACAATAAGACAAGAACTAAGCCAATCGTAGACCCTCTTCCTGTCAGAAGTGGCCTATGAGCATTATAAAAAGGAAAGAATAGCCACCCCTCTTTTTCACGCAAACTTGCTATTCGTATGTACGCAAGAAAGCATACCACATGTGCCACACAGTTAGACAGGATAGAAAAGTTCCCAAGATGTAAGCTGGTCGTGGCAAGTTCTCGACACAAGTCAGTAGATTCATGAATAGGTATACTTTAGCACTCCCTCAATCACTGAGTAGCTTTTTATTCTTTCTGTAGCAAAAGGGAAACTACAATTCTCGACTTGGGTTGGTAGAAAAGCGATGCAATAAATGCGTTTGATCGCAGTAAGTGAGTAATTGGACTAGAGACAGTGTCACGTGGAAGGTGAAAAAAAAACGAAATGAAGCATCAGAATAAAGCACCTTCTGGCGATTTGATACTCGAAAAGTTGATTAGCGCTATTAACAATGATATAAGTGTAAAAGAGGTGGATAAGCATACGTTTTAACTTGAAGCAGTTATCTTTTTCGTTCTTAGCCTCCAACACGAACAATTCAGCCTATCGATTGCTGGAACTGCATTAACCTACGAAAATACAAATGTCCGCGTTGTGAACTCCAGTCTTGCAGTCTTTATTGCTTACAAAAGCACAAAGATACGTTCAACTGCGACGGTTGGGATTCACCCTTTCCCCTCCCTCGCCGTGCAAGTTAACGATAAACAGGAAAGCAAAGCAAAACAGCGTTTGTGTCCCTTCAAAACTTTAGGGATATCCAAATCGCAAGTGGTAATGTATCAAGTATTGCGTTCTTCGTCTTTTCTGTTGTGCGAAAAGAGAAACTACTGCTTGTGTCGCTAGTGTCATTGATCACGTGCGTCACTGTCATTTTACTATAGATTACAAGTTTCTTGAAACCATAAAGCATTCATGCGATCAATGGCGCCGAAGAAAATGGCCTAAAAAGGGACTAACGAGGAAGGTAAAAAGGCGCTTCGTTTTGCCAAGTTCAGCTGCTTTTATAGCAAACGATTGGTTTGCACTTTTGACAATATACTAATCATCACCAAAAAGTTTTCTTTATTGAAGCGTCATTGCTTAAAGAGAGAAACGCGCCTAACTTTTGCGCCAAACGGAATATCGCTTCATACCGATAACGCGTCCTTTTACAATACAAAGTAATTACCACACCGAACAAGCCATATGACCAAAGGCACCTTTTTTCGTTTTTCTTTGGATGCGCGAAATGGTTATAAAAAGCAATGTTATTCTTTTCGGTAGACTAGATTGCATATACTGGAAGTTGGCATTCTCCTTCTCTCGGAATAAAAGCCTTGTTCTTTATGAGAAAGGGTGACTAGCAAACAAAACTCCAAAGGCATAACGTTTTCTTATACCATAGAATATCGGAAAACCTCTCATTGGCCGAAATTGTAGCCAACTGTTGCGTTGTTTGGAAAAAAAAGGCAGAAACCGAGGCGCCAATAAAGTCGATAGAGGCTTATTGTGACACGGAAAGTTCTAACTTGGTCCTTCTGATGAAGAACAAAGATCCACAGGTGATATAACCGTAAGGAGTGTTTGTAACAATGTTTTAAGTAACCAACTACTAGCAGCTGTTCCTTAAAGTCAATATGACTTCTTCCTTGAGAGAATGCTTAAAAGGAAAAAACGTTTTTGAATTTCCGCACTTTATCCTATCCTTTTCATGGGAAAGCTGCCTGTTTACTGAAGAAATTTCTGGTTCAAATGGAAAAAATAGCGAGAATACTACACTTGACAGCACCTTTGATTCGGGATCAACAAGCGATAATGACGAGAGGTATTGCGAATCAGAATGGAATAGCAGTGTTGGCGCATCCGCTGAAAGTATCATTGCCGATTACCTTTCTGATAAAGACTGATGGTGATGATTGGTTGATAGCGCGCCTTCTCGCATAATAGTCTTGTGCTAATAAACTACAGGTTCCTAAACGACTCCTTTTGTACGCTACTTGATAACGCCGGGATTATCAAGCAACCCATTACAAAGAGCCTACTTTCGGAAAAAAGCACGGATTATGATTATAAATGCGAAAAAACCTGTTCATAATGGCTTAAAAGGAGAGTGTGTAGGCATTAGCATGAACAAAAGGACAGCCTCCATTGGAGAATAACGCATAAGATGGTCTTTTCGCTTTACGGGTGCGCAGTAGCGAATGCGTTTTTCCCTTCCTATCTCTCCCCGACATGTAATGCCAGTATGTGATGATAGTCACAGTGACGCAATGAAAGTTCCTTTTTCACTTTCCACCAATTGAATTGTTGTTACAACTTCTCTTTATAAAATTATACAACGCAATGAAAAGCTATTCGCACTTTTTCCTTCTCAATCCGCATAAATGCGTTTCCATCAAGAAACGCCATAGCCATAGAATAAGCTTTAAAGGATCAAGAATAGGGTCGAGCATAACAGCATTGCTTCTACACAAACGCATCCACCCGAAAGTCTACGTTTAACCAATCGAAAAATCAGAAGATCAAAGCTATGACAGCTATCAAAAGATGTCAAATGGTAAAGCGTCAATTTGTGGGATTCCTTGGCAGTGTTACAGCGGATACTGCGTTAAGTTACGTTTTTCGGTGTTAGCAACGGAGGATAGAGTGCTATATATGCGAAAAGGGTATTCCTTCCATTGAAACAGTACAGCTAACGACACGGGTGTTTATATACTCCTTCAGTGCTTTATCCTTGTTCATAGGAATACTTTGAACTCAAGGAAGCAGAGCTTTCTGAAATAAGGGACTTACAAATAGAGGAGGGAAACATGTTCCTGTGGACAGGCTTACTATTGCCGTCCACACTACCTTACAGCATCGGTGCGTTCAAGTTTA
>JAQFYM010004449.1:0-15494 GCA_034694785.1 Agrenia bidenticulata | reverse complement strand
AGAAAAAATATGTTTTTTTATTTATGCGCATAACACAGTTAGAAAGACGCAAAAAACGTATGATTTATCTGTTTTATGTTTAGCTAAATGCAAAGAGGTAAACATGGAATATATAATTATAGTGTTCATTCGTGCACGAATACACAGTAACCAAGTCGCTTCTAATGAATCACAACATCAAACCATACCCTATTACTTTACAGTAGTGTAAAACCAAACAAAATCTTATCCAAGCAGTTTTTTTAAAAAACAGTAAGTATTTATTTTTTTGGTTCTTTTTTTGTTCGTCGTAATTGTGGAGGATGCAAAAAAGTGTGTATAAAAAATAGTAGTCAAGATAAGTTATGCATTTTTTTTAATTTCTATATTTTACATTGATTATAATTAAATATACATTTTTTTTACTATACAATCACAACAAAAACGGTTCATTATAAAATTTTGCATATTGATAAAAAATTTTGCAAAATTTGCTTTTATAAATACATAAAAAACCACGAAATAAATTTAGATGCTGTTTATTAAAATCTTTTTCTGATGAAAATTACAATTTATTGTACTTGCATAAACTGGTTCTCTATTTTTTTTTTAAAAAAAAATAAGTCTTAAAAAAAGTTTTGGGGGCCCCCTTAGCCGGGGGCCCTGGTGCCCGTGCCCCCAAAGCACCCCCCCCTAAATCCGCCTCTGATTGTCGTATATAATCCTTAATGTGTGTTTGGGGAGGGGGGGTTTACAACTTAAAAAATATATTTGATATAATATAGCATTATTTAAATTTTTGATTATATAAAATGATGTGATAACCTATATTTATCCGCAAAAAAATATTCAAAATATTCAAAATTGTAAAATTTTAAGTTTTACTCTTTACTCATGGGTACTCATGAGTAGAGTAGAGTTATAAAAATGTTTAATGTGAGTAGAGCAGATTATTTGCTTTTTTATGCTCTACTCATGAGTGCCCAGCCTTAGATTATATAGTATTATGGCATTGCATACATACATACATACATACAAGAATGCGAATGCAATGGCAATTATTATTTACATGTGATTTATCTCCATCCTGGCTTAATATACAAATCAAATAGCAATTTAAATCAGAAATGAAGTTAAAGGGAGAAGGATTTGGTTTTACACGCAGAAATTTGTAATAATATAATACTCAAAATATTCCAATCTATTTGATAATTATTTGATAATTTAAATATTATTCAATAATAAAATAAAATTGGATTGGATTGGATTGGATTGGATTGGATTGGATTTTGCATTATTGAATAATGATAACGATAAATTCAGATCCCTATTTCAAAGACTATAATTTTTACAAAACAATGGCAGCATAAAAACTCTTAGCGCTCCGAGAAAATGTCATCTCTGTCGTTTAAAAAATAACATTTACCTTTTTGGGAAAACTGATTTTTTTTCAATATTTATTATCTAATTTTAAAAAGTCCATGAAAATATACAACAACAATTCTTATTATTGCAATACCTCCGACCCAATAGTATCTAATGACAACACCAGACAAGTCCAACCCCTTGTAATCACAAGCGAGGCGTACACAGCCCTATCCAAAGAACATATAGCAATTTATAAACATCTACCCATATTGATCAAACACCCACACACCACCAAAACATGGAAATTGCCTTGCAGTCAGAATATATGTGAGTATTA
Organism: Agrenia bidenticulata; assembly: GCA_034694785.1. Classification (NCBI taxonomy): domain Eukaryota; kingdom Metazoa; phylum Arthropoda; class Collembola; order Entomobryomorpha; family Isotomidae; genus Agrenia; species Agrenia bidenticulata. Next base: position 13,810 of record JAQFYM010004449.1, on the reverse strand, counting down.
CTTTAATATATTAGGAAGTAAAATTTCGAAAATAGATCTGTCAAGCTTTCATATTCAGACTGTTTTTTTCATGTTGTTGTTTTTCCAGAATTCATTTTGTTCAACAATATTATATAATGAAAAGAAAGAATATTACAGGTTTCATAAAGATTATCTTATTCAGCAGTTAGAGACTATCCCGTTGGAGAAAAAGGAACAAATTGATACGATACTAGGTAAATATATGGAAAGAAAAGAGAAGGATGAAAACAAAATGAAAGAGATTCGTATCACTGAAAAAGTAAGATCTTTGTTAAAGCCTATAATCTTTAAAATGTTTTCAAGCCCATATTTTGGCTGTAATGCAAGAACAGTGTCAGACAGTGGATCGGTGCTTTTAAGCAAAGCGAGTGAACCCATTTACTATATTATTGGGATTCGAATCTATAAAGCCTCTAAAAAAGCTAAAACTATTGAAGATGCAAAGAATATCTGTAATGGGTATACTGATGCTATTGTTGCGTATTTAATACAAAATCTAGCAAAATTTGAATTCAAGACAGAAAATGAAAAAGATTTTAAAGAAAAATTGCAGGATGCGGTTCATAAAATAATAGACGAGATATATCCACTGATTAATATATCCAAAGATATAAAGCCAGCAGTAGAGAATGAAACGAAAGCAAACAATAGTGCAGAAAAAGAAGAATATGACGAAAAAACCTTCTGCGAGGATAATATTGCTATTGATTATGTTCTGGATGCTCTCTTTTTATCAAATAATATTAATGATATAAAAGTACCAGAATCGCAAATACTGGCTGTGTTTTTAAGTGCTATCGAGATGTTGAATTCTAAGAGTCAAAATAGGATCAACGCCAGAAGCAATGGAAATAGATATATTAATCGAATTATGCAGAATCCAATTAATGGGATAATAGAATTTGATAAATTCAAGCAGATAGCTTTTATGATTGGACTTATGTTGTTTGGTATTATTATAGGGAGAACTTATTGAAAAAATTAAACAAGTTATTTAAAAAAAATTCAAAATAATTTTTAGTTATTTAATTTTTAGCTGAATTTGCACAATGTAAATGTTGCACTTTTGTAATAGTTTGACATAAAATATAAATTACAGTCCCCCTTCTCTACTGTGAACACTTACGTGCAAATTTTTTCAATGTTCACATTAGAGTTTAATGTGAAAATTCTCCTAATATAACTACTAGAAAAACAGATAAATAAATGTGCATACGCAAAAAATTGCATAGATTGTTCGGTAGCTACAATTGACACTTGTTTTTTTTGTAATATGTAAAAAATATAATATAAATTTGATTAATTGATAATTTAGACTGATGTTCACATTAGAGAGGGACATTATTAATAAGTCCTTATAATTTGTAAAGTAAAAAATAATAAAAAATGTTCACATTAAAAAATTTACGCCCCAATTTAAGGGTAAGTGTGAACGTTCATATTAGAGAAGGTTCACATTAGAGAAGGGTGACTGTAGTTAAATAGTTTGATAGATTATATGTTTTGAGATAATTTAAAATACAAATAATATATATGAGGTAATATGTTTAAAGGTGTCTCATTTTTTTAATCTTTATATCGTACTTTTACTTTATGTTTAGGCCAAGAATTTAAATAAAAACCTGAGTGACAACAATTTTACCTATTATTGATTTCACACTAGCGATTAGATAGTTGACTCGATATTTTGACAGAAATAATTTGATATGACTTTGCCAAAAAAATTCTCTGAAATGTGCTAATGTACAAAATAAGATTATTTTTATTTAAAATGAAAGTTGCATAATAATTTACTTTTTTAAAAAACAAAATATATATAATAGAGAACAACCCACTGAAATTATTCGGTTCAAGCCGAACTGCCAAAGCTTTATTCCTTTTAATATGCTTAATTAAAGTCAAACGCCAATAAATACTTTTGATTTTATGTTCGTGACTTCCTATACATAAATCCGTCTAAAAATTTATTTCCGGGCATCCTTATTTTTATCCAAACAATCGTATTATAAATTAAAAATTACATTACTTACCATTATAATGTTTCTAAGTCAATAAATATGCACTTGATGTATTTAAAAAACCTAAGAGTAATAATTTGGTCTAAACATAATGATTCATATTTGAATTAAATCCTTTACTATATTATATTTTTAGTCTACCAGATATAGATATAGTTAAATAAATCTAGTTAACTGAAAACAAGTGCTTTTTGTGGACAGTATTTTACTTAGCGTAATACCATATCCCCTTTTAAATATGAACTTAGATAAAAATATGATTTTTTTATTTTTTTTATAATAAGGAGTATTGAATGATAATACATTAGTGTAATTTTTACTGTTATATTCCCTAAAGATATATATTTATTTTATTGGTAAAAATTTAATTTCTGCATAAATTAAAGGTTAACTGTAATACAATCCTCTTAAATAAAATATTGGATTTTACAGTTATAAACACTTGTTAACCCAAAGCCTCCCCTCCAGGGTTTAAATCAGAGAGCTGCAATTTTAGCGATTTTTGAAAAATTATAATGTTTATTTTAAAGGTTTATATAATATAGCATAGATATAATTCGGTTTTGCTCTTTGATATTGTTTTTCGTTTTTCCTATGTCTTTAAGGGATTTTATGAGATTTTTTCTTACTTGCCAACCCCATATAAAATTCAAGCAGACACATTTTATACCTTTTCCTATATTTTAAAACGAATCTGTGGGCTCATTTTATCTTTAGAATGCTTTAGGTCATGTGTTTTGTAAAAATCCCAGCAAATCCCTAAATCCCTTAAAATCACTTCCCTTATTTTGCAGCACCCTGGTTTAAATCTATTATCTAAATACTAATTTATTGTGCAAATACATTAAATTGCATTTTGGTAGTGATAATCCTGAAAAAAAACATTTATTTACGCAAAAATATGGTAAAGTTATCGTATATAAATATTAAAAACTAAATAATTTTTTGCTTTTTGCATAATATCCCGTCAATTATCTGTTAATTAAGTCTCGAATGTTGCATTTTAAGTCAACTTATAATAATTCCGGTCATTCATGTAAATAAATTTCAACCGGGTTCAATTCCAGTTACAACCACAAAAAAAAAAATTTGCATATAAGGTCGAGTGAAATAACACCTTTCGGGAATCTCTAATATAATAAATTAAAATGCTTTATAAAAGTTATACAATCATATTATTGAGAAAATTAAACCAGCAACTTTTATTATTTTAAATAAAAATAGAATTATTAAAAGAAGCCATCTTTATTTAAAAAAAAATGAAATTTTTCGCATGGAAGTGTATGGCTTTTTTTAAATGGTTGTAAATCTCTAAAGTTTGTTGGCTAATTTTCTTTTTAGAGACTTTTTTATATCAATTTATGGCATATGCTTCTATTTATATTTATTATATATTTTCAAATTTATAAAAAAAATTTAGATTATAAAAAATTTTTTATATATTTTTTTTGGTTTCGTATCGTCACGAAAACAATAATCTATTTTGCTCTTTGTATTTAAAATATTTTGCATTACGTTTACGCATATTTCTTTTAAATAAATATTTGTATTTTTAATTTTAATTTTACTAAACTGTATTAACTTTTTTATATCTGTTTTTTCGGCGTATTAATACCCTTATATATTACTTGGTTTACGGTATATTTTGTAAAACAAAAAAAAATTAATATAAACTAAAACGTAATATGAGTGATATATCTCGATAAATAATATTTCTATACTTTTTCAAAAAGTAAAATGCAAAGTTGCAAGGCACCGCGCCGTACCACGACGCACTGCACCTTTTTTTAAAAACAGCGCACCCTTACTGCACCGTACCGGTGCGCACTCAGGTGCGATGCACCGCTTCTACGCACTTTAGAATAGAAATATTGCCACTTTAGTCAGTTCATTTATAGAAACATAGCCGCAACATAACTCCACACTTTTATTTAGAGTTTATATTTGTTTCAATAGTAGTCAACCAACACACGATTTAATAAAAGCCTACTAAATCAAGACCTCAATTATATCTTCGCGTACATACTTACAAAGATTTAAAAACTTGGTGTTTAAAAACTTTGTAAACAGCACTATTTCTATGGATATAACACCATTTCCCTTTGATTTTTTTTATTTTCTATGCCAAATTTTTTGTCGTTAAAATACTATGGTGTATTTATATGATGAAATTGTGTAGGATATTTAGCCGTAAATTTAAAATATTCCTTTAATGCATCATTTTGAAAAACATACAGAAATAGTTTATAATTTTTTATACAACAAACAAAAAAAATGTGCAGGTGCGCTCATGAGCACCGCACCAGTAAAAATATATGCACACCTGTACCGCATCACCAAAAGTGTAGTGCGCTGCGGAAATTCTGGTTCGCTCTGACTTCTCTGATAATGAGAGATCAAATCTTTGGATTCGAGACTGTCATATTCTTAAGAAAATATTAAGTTATATTGTATATATGATAACAATATAAAATGAACATGATATTTAAATCCAATTAATTTATTCTTAATATTTTTTACGCTTTTTTTTCTGCTTCAATCAAATATGAACTACAAAAGGTTAATATTACATTAATGTTGAAAGAATATTAATATTTGAACAATTGCGTCAAGATTAGAATTTTTTACACACAATAAATTTTAACTTTTTTTGTCCCTTACAACACTAGGACAATAAAATTTACTATTTTCTGCATAAAAAAGTATTTTACGATGCTTTTTAATCTTAAAGATATAAGCAGATATAATAATACATCTTTTTTTGACTGAGGGTTACAAATCCTGATGGAAAAAGGACAAATTTTATTATTCATGAGTAGGCCTATTCGTTTACGAAAAAAACGACAAAGTTTTATATTTTTTGTAAATAATGATTTTTCCGTGGAAGTTACTCACGGAAAATCAAGGTTAAAATAAAATTGCAAGATCGTAAAAAAAGTCAAATTTTTTAGTAAGTAAAAATCAACTCATTCCAAATATAGAATTTTTAAAGAACTTGAAAATAAATAAAGAGAAAGCAAGTCAAACAATTAAACATAATTCTGTAAGAAAAACGAACACTCTAGATAATTGTAGTAATTGTACGCACCCGTTTTACATCTTTAAACTACAGGTAAAACAACGTTAACTATAAAAAACGTGGAAAAACGTGATAACATAAAGAAATGTAAGTTTTTTTTTTTCATATAAATAATTTTTGTCATTTTGCTGTTAATCACAAACAAAAAATTTTAAAATTTTCTAATAATATAACAAAGCTATTTTTGTAAAAGACAATATGATTTTAAATATCAAAAAAAAAATGATATTATTCTTAAGATCGCATTATAAACTTAAAAATTGTTTCTTAGATTCCAGAGGTAACAAGATATATGTTTGGACACCTTTTTAAGTGCGTTATTTTTTTTTGTCAATCAAGGATGATTTATTGTTCTTTTTAAGCGCATCTGTTAAAACAGTTTTTTATCTTATAAAATAGCTTTTTTTCTTGTTCACAAAAAAGTATTTTTAGATTTAATATGATTAAAAAATTTTTATTTGCATTTTTGGGTTACAAGCGATATTGCAAACAAACTTATGGATGCATTGTTTGGTAAATAATTTTTGTTATAACTAGCAAAAAACAACTTTTGTGTAAATCCTATAAAAAAGCGTTATATTACAGCAAAATGCTTGTTTTTAAGTATTTACGACTATTTACGGAAATCCCGTAAATAAATTGGCCTGTTAATGATACAACATATACAAATATTTTTTCAAATCTTCCTAATATTTGTATTGTATATCGGGGTTGCAACTGAATAATTTGTATATGGTAAAGGGGTGTATTAGGTCAGTTTTGAAAAAATTCGGTAATCGTTTTTTTAGACAAAAAATAGGAACAGATATTCGTATTGTTTTAAATTATTTGATTTAAAAGTTTTAGTTGTGTTAATAAAAAATTTTGTTTGTTTATAGACAATTAGTGCAATTTTGACAACTACGGACGGAAGTTCGTGTTATTTCGACTGTTATATACGCTTATAAAAAATAAAAAACGTATCATTATTAAATAAAACTCAGTTAAACCGCGCATAAAAAGAATTTTATTGCGTACCAAGTATAAAAAAAAGAATACTTATAATATGATAAGCATATTTCTCTCTTATACTCATATAAATTATAAACAGAAAAAAATAAGCACTTTTATATGCTAAACAAGAATATATACCATTTTTTTTATTTTTACAACGATTTTGCTTCTTTATGACATATAATCTAGTAATCCACTTTCTATAACAACCGGCCAGACTTTAACCATAAGGTACAGAATTAAAAATATTACATTGAGTATTTGCTTAATTGTATAGTTTTGCAGATGTAGTTTACCTAAGCGGTTTTTTATGTCTTTTAAGTACTGTAAATTTGTTCAGTCTGCATTTTTTTGTAATTTTATAGCCATTCAAGGCCTACTGGTACACCTTTTTATATTTTTATATTGTTTTTAGGTGTAATACTTAGATTTATTTCTTATCAAAATTAATTATACCATTTTTTATTACTTTAGTAGAAATTTTTTACAACGCAATTTTTTTGGCATAACGAGGATATAAACATACAAAAACGAAAATGTATTCAAGATTCTTATTTTTTTTTCAGTTTTATTCGTCTTTTTGTGTAAGTGTGTTAGTTTTGCACCCGTTAATTGTATATTATATAAGTTTTATTTTTCGAACAAAAAGATATTTTAAAATATCAATAGAATTGGGTAATATTTTAAAATCATTCAAATTATTTAAAAATATTTTAAAAATTTAAAAATATTCAAAAATAATTACAAATAGTTAAAAATGTTCAAAAATAATAGAAAATCGTTTAAATGGTAATACTACATTTATGATCTCTATAAAAGTATTTTAACCCACACTAGCTCGTACTAAATAAATCATAAAAATCATTATGAAAAAAATAAAAAAACCAAATAAAAATCTCAATAACCAAAATTCAATGCCATAGTTTTTGTTTTTATTTTGTTTACAAAATATAGAACCGCAAAAAATTGTAGAACAAAAAGAATAAATTATATAATACTGAACTACTAAAATCCAAATATTAATAAAATTATATTTCTTTTAAAGCAAAATTTTTACAATCATATACTTATTCTTTTTCTTAATATAACTATAAACTGTGAAAAAAACCACGTAAAAAATATCATTATAGACTTTATAACTCCTTCTATGGCAAAGGGGACGCTGGTTTTATAGGTTAAAAAATACATCTATAGAAATCAGTATATAAAATGCTAGTTTAAATTGCACAAAAAACTATTCATTTATGTATACTGACTTCCAAGCAGTAAAATCCGTGTAATTTGTGGATTAAAAGCAATTTTAAAAACAATGTAAGCATTTTATTTTGTTTTAATAATTACTATTTTTTTTAATATGTAAAATTTTTACTTTTTTTTTTGATACTAACTAAAACACGTTTATAAACTGTTTTTTACACAAAAAATACATCTATAGACCATTGGCGTAGCGAGAGGGTAGGGACAAACCCCCCTTCCGATTTTTTTTACAGCTGAATTTAAGAGGGGGTCTAAATTGCGGGCAAAAAAATAGAGCATAACCCCCTCCCTCTTGATAATTTTTTTTTGTAAACATATAGAAACCCTTTATTATTGATCAAGTAATTCACGGAATTTATTTTTTATCCCCCCATTTTATAATAACCCCCACTAAATAAATCCTGCCTACGTCCCTGCTATAGACATCTTTGTTACTTAGAAGGACAAACCAACTTAATAATATTTACTATAAAACTGCAATTATACATATTTGGCACGGGGTTGAGCCACACGAAGTTTTTTTCAATATTTGAAATATGGAAAAATATTAGTTGTATAATAATAATATATTGTAACAATATGAAAAAAAAAATATTTCAAAACGCAATATTTTTAGAGTCCTTTGTATTTTTACAACGTTTTTATTTTGATGGTTATAAATTTATGAATTTAACATTTTTTTTGCATTAACATTCAAGAAAAAATTCTATAGGCGTATAAGACTTCAACTAAACATTGTTTACTACCATAAAAAACAAAATATTTTATTTTGTTTTTTTTCTATATTTTATGGTCTAGTCTTATTTTTTTACGGTTTTATGTGTCATTTCGATACCAGCAAACTTGTTTTTTTTTATTCGGGCAATAAAAAAAGCGCAATACTTCAAAACCGACACTAAAAGAAAATCAAGTAGTTATTCGTACGTTTTTCAATACCAAAATAGTTTTTTTACTACAACAACATTCCGGGTCAGAGTTATACAAAAATACACTAAAAACAATAATATTGTTATTGTGCAATACAATATATATTTTTTTTGTTTGCATCTAAGTATAAAAAAAGTACATCGTTCTAGATACTAATAATTAATAAACCATTTTTATATATGATAGCTTATATCATCAGTGCACAAACAAAAATTTTTAAACTAAAAACAAAAAATACCCTGTAATAATAGGCTAAATTGTGGATGTTTGTGCAAAAGCCGTAAAAAAAAGGCATCAAAAATATAAAGGTGATCAATTGTTTACTAATAGATTTGCGAAACAACAAACAACACAAGATAAAAGTTTAACAGCAAAAACAGCGGATTACAGTGTTTATTGTATTTTTAAATTATCAAATAGAATTTTTAAAAATATTTGCGTAATAAGTTTTAGCGCGTATAGTTTTTAAAACAAGTCGCATATATTATACACTTTTATTTGCATTTAAAAACGACGAATGCTGTAAAAATACCCAGGTGTGCATTTTTTAGGCTGAATATCAACTAAAAAATTTTTCTATTAGAAACCAAAAAATATTAAAATTTTTAATTTAACTGCTGTACGTTAGTATCGCATTTTACAAATCCTGAACATTTTGGGACTCGTCCTTCCGTAAATTCAGAAAGGATTTTTTGCGAAGGTAAGAAGCAGGAAGCCTTTACGCCCCTCTAAATACGCCTACTAGAAACAATACAATATATTTATATTTATTAATTTTTTAAAACACATTAAAATGCTTTATATCTTGTCAGGAGTTACTTTTTAAATTGCGCCTCATACTATTATTGTGTTACACGAATTTAGAACATATTATAAATTACGCTAAAGTATACTGATATATCTTTTTTTTAAAAATCTAAATTTATTAATTAATATTGTCAAAAAAAACCTGCTAAATAAAAAGTAAGCTAGATTTATGTCCTAAAAGCTTTTGTTATGGCTTGTTATTGCATTAATTGTTTAATTGGGCTTTAAATACATCAATTTTGCAAAAATTGGTGTCAACAGATTTTACCGAAACTTTGTATTTTTTGCTTTTAATTTCCGCATTAAAAACTTATTGCAGCTAAAATGCGCTTTTTTAACAGCACATTAGTAGATACTTTGTTGATTTCCTATCTTTATAGACGTCATATTTTTGGGATTTATATAAGTAAAAGATTAAGCAGATATATTTCACGACATGCAACTTACTTTCTAATCAACGGTATACAGAAAGTCATGTCATTTTGCTGTAAAAAACAGGTATATATTTATACTTCCTTGTATATTACATGCTGTAGTTGTTGCGAAATCTCAAAGACCGTAATAAAATATTATATCTAGGCAATAATTACTATAGCAGTAATTTTTTTTTTTTAAAAACCAGCGTTGTTTTTTACATCAATATTGCGCATTTTCATATACTATTATTTTTAATGTCTAAATATTTTAAATTTTATACACAATTCGGTTGTAATCATTAAAAAAACTGTTTCATGGGCCAATTTTTAAATATCTTTAGTTTTTAAAAAACAGCTGACTTTTTTGTGTCAAGATTGAAAATAAGTAAAGATTTGTTACAAATTGTTATGCTTTTATTGGTTGTCATATATGCCTGGTTTATATTACATAAATAAAAAATGGTTAGGATAATATATTATTGTTGTTTGCAGCTTAGCAGAAGTGAAAGTATACCCATCTTAAACAATGTATGGTGTAAGTTTGACAATACCATTACCGGCTAATATACTAATTTTTTTTTCAATTATATTATACCCTATTTGCCTTATTAAATAACTTTACCACATGTAGTACTTTGTATAGGACATATTTTATTTAATTCTCATTGTAAAACCTATAAGGCGTGTTTCGTTTACTAAAAATATGGACATAATCGCCCAAAAAAGAAAGTCATTTTATCACTGTATTGAATCACACTCTAGTAAAAAAAATTGTTCCACACAGAAAATTCTACCCTAAAGTGAAAACTAAAACGTGATTCTTTTTTTATTATACCATCGATTCAATAAAGTATAAATTCAATATAGGGAGCCACCAGGCGCGTACCGAGGGTGGGGGGAATGGGGGGTGTACCCCCCTTCAGAAAATTGTTTACGCCTGAATATAAGGGAGGCAGGTCTTTTTTTTGTGCAGAGATTTTTTTCGTTTTAAGAATCCAAAAAAAAAATAATTTTTTATAAAAAAATTATAAACTTTAAAAAATTATTTAACAAGGTTTTTATGATTAACCTTTCTAAAAAAACACTCACTACCCTCTGGCTCAAAAATTGATGGGCACGTCACTGTTACGGTTACAAAAACTACTACAAATGTAAAGTAAGTTGGCATATCTTTTTAAAGTTTTCCCTTATTATATTGAAATCATAAAATGCAAGCAAATTAAGGAAATTTACTTTGTAAAGTTCTAAGCTAATTTTGTTTTAATAAAATTTTAATACGTTATTACTGCATGTAGTTCATTGCTTAAGTTTTACTAAATTCTTATGCGTAAACACAAAATTTATTCTTTTTTTATCTTTTTAGCATATAGTAGTAAATTTAACCTGAAAACAGGGTAGGAGCTGGCTGGGTACAAAAATCGATTACAAGCGCAATGCAAAATATGACCGCGTCACACCTCACGCAAAGACAGATATTGTTGTAATACGACAGGTTTTTTTTTCGACTTAAAAGGCGAGCGTCAGAATAAACGCTTTTAAAAAGTTAACCTAATCCAAAATCGCTTTTTATGCTAACAAGTTCTTACGAAAATAAATAAATATTGGTTTTACTTACCTTGACACTACCCAAGATCATATTAATACTCCTCGCATAAAATCAATAATTTTATTTTGTGCTGTCAATAACCAATAAATCAGTAAGCGTGTAATAAGAAGTACCGGCATAGCAAGAATTTGAAAAACGGTAGTTTTTACTTTTTTTTCTTTATAGGTCGGTGTTTTTTATTAGGCCCAATTGGGACGGGGCAATAATTACACTCAATTTTATAAAGGAAAAGTAAAAAAGCATTCCATAATTCATTTTCACAATGATAAATAAACAAAAAGATGGCATTCTTATATTACATCTAAATAGTTATATGAAAAAGGCAGTTAAGTTTAGAACAGTAGGATTTTGTAAAGTATGAGGGTACGGGTATAAAAAAATTATTTATAAATTGCTTAATTTGCATCTTGATAGGGATTTTTTGTATAGTTTTATTTGCTCTTTAAGTAACGATAATATTTTTTCTTTTGAGTAAAAACGGGTGTATATTTATTAGAGCTACATGGTTTTTACTTTTACTTCACTCATATAATTACAAATATCAACATTATTTTCGTTCCTGCATTACAATTAGTGTTTTTTACAAAAACGATTTATTGCAGGGCTATTAAGATGACCAACGGTGGTTTCAATATAAGTTAACCCTAATTATAAAAAAAAACAAAAAAAGCCAACCCGTATAGGCAAATTTACAAATATACGGGTACCGAGTGAAACAAGGGTTGTTATAGAAGTACGAGTTTGGTTTGACTTCGTTCACGGTTTATTTTGCCGCCTTTTAATATTTTTTTATTGCGGTTTCTCGGGTTTAACGCCATATCGTTTTTTTTTCTAATCCGACCTAACCGTAACATGTCAGGGCAAACATGTACACAAATAGACCAGAAGGGTATAGTTAATGGTTCAGTTAAATGCAAAACTTCTTTATATGCTTTTTCTGAGATTACTTTTTTGTTTATGCGAAAAATAGAACCTACTTTTATATAAAAAAAGTGTGAAAAAACGCTTACCTGGCTGGAACAGAGTTTGTGGTCAAAACAGATAGTGTTTTGGTCTGAAAAGCACATATTAGCTGCAACAGAAGACACTAACGTAACTAAACGGACACATAAATAACAAAAAGTGTATATGTAACGTTTATACTACTGAAAATGCTCAACAGAAGTTATCAATTAGAGAAAAATTATAAAATATAGCAAATAATTACAATAATCATAGAAAAAAAACATTTCAATTAAACTTTATATTAGAGGTCTGCATCAGACCGGACCGAAAAATTTGTGTAAAATAAAAAAAAATAACCAGACCGAACCAGACCGGCAACAAAAACATACTTAAAGACGAATCGTAACAAGATGTGAAAAAAATAATAATTGTAAAATCTGCCACTAGAACCTAAAAAACCGTGTCAAACCGGACCGGACTAAACAGCGGTCTTGTTTTGGTTTTTTTCCAGGCCCAGTGCAGATCGGTAATTTTTATTATTACTTTTTAATCATTATGACCAATAATTAAGTAGTTATGAAAATTATTACAGTTTTTTATTTATTATAATAGATGTAAAAGATGTCTCAATCGCTTTAAAAGTTAATAATACATTGCACTTTTTAAGTTACGATGTTAAGTTATTTTTTAAGACCCTCTTTCTGGACAAAAAATCTTGACCCAGCTAGGGGGGCGTACGCTACACTGCTACTATTATTATTCACTACTGTTACTTATTGAGATGTCAATATTAGAGTTTCAAGGTACAATCTGTGGACTGCTATTTCCTTATATTAAAAGATGAATTGCCTTAAGGACAACCTTGTATAATAAATTGTGTAGAAGTGGTAAATTTTGGGTTTTAGGAAATAAATTTTTTTTTCTGCTTGTCGTCAGTATTTATGTATATTTGTATTAATTTCTCCATATAACTCATGTTTGGTGTCCTCTGTACTTCACCGAAAAAAGATTCTAATTCTTTTTTTAATCTAGCTTTTGTTTTTTCCATATCACCCCCTGCGTCTGCACTGGATAAGAAGCGCCTTTGACACTATCTTCTTTTTCAATTCCAGCCTGCAATAAAATGATCCTGGCGCTGAATGCATCCAGTTTATGTACATACATTGCAACTGTACTCTTTTCATAATATTGTTTAGATTATCTGGGTTTATTGATAGATCATTAGATGTTTTTATTTTTTGATATGCAATTGAAATTACAGATAAAAAAAAATCCTCATTTGTAATCTTAACAGGGTTTATGTGTTCGTGAATTTAAAAATTTTTATTCCCTAAAATCCATACACTTTTCTACATAAAACTTAAATAACGATATGCCTCGTTAACCGAATTTGTTGATCCACATGCGCAATAAATAAGAGCAGACAAACAAGTATAATTTTCTTTCTTTGTTATATACGCTAGCAAATTTTGGCCGTCTGATTTAATCCCGCCTCCTTTAGGTGTTCCAAATATTTTGCACAACCACATATTGGCAACCTCTTCTACTTTTCCTTACAGTCCGCTTTTCCGTGCCTCTTATGTTTAATCAATTTGTAACTCTTTTATCCTTTCAACACACTCTTTATGACTTCCTTCGTTTTTACCAAGGTCGTCTTTCAATTAAATTAATTTTTCCTTCATTGTCATTGTGCAATAAATATCCTTAATTAACAACGATATGAAAAAGACAATAGCTAGAC
>JAQFYM010004448.1:0-15506 GCA_034694785.1 Agrenia bidenticulata | reverse complement strand
TTAAAAGATTAAAATATGGTAAAAACAAATTAAAACAACATTCAAACATGTATGCAATAAAAAAAAGTTCATATAAACATGCAGTATTATTTGCAAAACATACACTACTATGTAATAAAGATTGCACCTTTAGCGTGTTGTTTTTTACAAATGCAAAAAAAGGTATTTTTTACATGCACAGTTTATATGAGTAAACATAAAAAATTTGTATTTTATATGGTTTTACTGTTATATCATGCTTCGAAAATTCTTCGGTCAGCATTTACTCATATGCTATGCTCATTAAATACCGTCAGTACGCAAATATTACAAGCGAATTTGTCTCCAAAGAATTGGTCGGTTAAAAAATTTACATATACGCAAAAATTTAGAGAAATAAATATTTATCAGTCATCTAAATTTTGTTTTGATATTTAACGTATAAAACTTTTTTTACAGGATATTCGATTTTTGCTGACATATGCCTAAGTAAGTAAAAACTAAAAAAAACGTAAAAATTTCTATAAAAACCTACTTTATATACTCAAATCATTTTGTAAAATATGTACATGTATTATGCTTAAACATTTATTCATTCTGTAAATATTCAGATCAATAAATAATAATATTTTTGTATCCTGACTTCAATTATTTATAAAAACTAGTATGGAGGTCTTTGTTTTGTAATATCATTACTTTAAAAAGACACAGGAGCATACCAAAAAAAAAATATACGTTGTTGTAAGTACAATCCGTTGTTTTAAAGTAGGTTGTTGCTTTGAATTTTGAAATAAATTTATATTTTAACCCTTTCACAGTTACTGTCAAGTATATTTGACACTTAAATACCCCACTTTTCTGGCTTTGTCAAGTATACTTGACACTATAATAGCCCCTTTGCATAAATTGTCAAGTATACTTGACAATAAAAAAACTCAATTTTTTAAAGTGTCAAGTATACTTGACCTTCAAATTTTTTAACATTTAATGTCAAGTATGTATAAAACTTTGATCAATGGAAAACAAAGTGTCAATATAAAGGGATAATGTATTGGTTTAAAAAAAATCTAAACATACAGATGATCCATCTGAATTTAAGTAAGACATTTGTAACCTATTATGTATATTTAAAAATATGGATCGTTGAAGTGTATTAATTTAAGAAAACACACCTTATTATGCGAAAGACACATTTTAATACTGTCCAAATGTAAAGAATGACTAAAATAAATATATTATATGCCAATAAAAGTAATAATTTTTTCTTATGAATGTAAGAGTTCATTTTATTATCCAAGAGTATTCTTTAAAAGATAAAAAATGCCTGCTTACATGCTAAAGTATTAGTAAAGTTCTTATTTCTGTATATATATTCTTATATTTCGCAGTAGAAAATGTAAATTCGATTTAACTTTTATAAAATCTATATTTATTGTTACTTATATCTCTTATTTTAAACATTAAGCTCAACTCAGCGCATTAAGCGTTGATTTTGAATCCAAATAGTTGTATTTTACCACTTTGAATTTCACCCACCCTTCGATTTCAAAGATTTTCTACCCTTGAAAATTGTGAAAGGGTTAATATAATTACTAAAAACTCAGCAAATAGTGTTTATTTTGGTTACTATTGCGTATTTGCTGTTTTTATAAATGTAAAATATATCTTTTTTTAAAAAAACCCAGACTTTTAAAAACATGTTCTTTTTTTCGCACCCAGGAACCGATTCCCAGGAATCAAAATCTCTGGGATTGGGTTCCTGGGTCCTAAAAAAGAACACGCCCTAAAAATCCAAAAAAAAAAAAATATTACTACAAATTTTTCAAAAAAAAATTATAAACTTTAAAACATCAAAAAAAGAGGTTTTTAAGCTTTGCAATTACAAAAACCACTGAACTACCCCTGGCTCAAAAAATCCTGGGTACGCCACTGCAAAACAGTATATACAAAAAAGCTTTCAGTTATAAATTGTAAGACCACTGGTTAAATATACAGAAATCTCGTAAAAATTACGAAATATTTATAAACTTGTACCTTGTAAGTACCGGCCCTAGTTACTACTATAAATAATTTTTTACCACTCTAAATTATTAGCAAAGCTGAAATTTTTTTTGTAAAAGCCGCAAGTCCAAATAAAAATGCTATTTTTTGTCAATTTTGCAAAAGACGCAATGTATACTGTCTTAATAATTTTTTGAAAAAAAGCTAAAAACCTATAATATACAAATTAAGGTATAGAATATAGCTTCGTATATTTTTTACCGTATATATAATCGTTTCATTGTTTCTTTTTTATATATAGCGCTACACGTGTTTTTGTACTGTCTTTATTAACTTTTGCTTATCATCAAATATATAGTAAAATGATGTTTAGACTCAAAAAAGAAACGCATGATTCGGACGGAAAACAAAAGGGGACCTCTGTATACGTTACTAGTTGCGCCTTAAATTCCGGTGCTCTTAATTATGAGGTATAAATTTTAATTATAAATTTCCATAACCCACACAGTTTGGCTCTTAAAAAAATGAAATTCACTAAAATAATGGAAATAAATGCAGAGTTTTAAATATTTTCGTGACCTATAGTTCCAGTTAAAAATCTTCCATTTAAAAAAAAATTCAATGGATCTAATTAATTTACAATATAAGTCGTATCTGCGAAATTTCTAATAATGCTGGAAAACAGTTTTATAGGTGACTTGGCTATAAAATATCCTCTGGCCTTCTAAAACACATACCATTGAGACGACAATTTTGTTGCAGCATAGAAATAAAATCCTTAAAATGAGGATTATAATTTATAATATGTAAAAGTATATCTAAATGTTATTTAAGATATTTTAAAATATACTTTTTACAAAATTTGTACAAATTTGTCTATAAAAACCAAAAAAAAAAATTTTTATTGCATAGTTTTTACCAAGCCAAACCAAACCATTTTAAAAAGGGTATACAAAAAATAGAGTTTTATGGGTTTTTTGTAATGAATTGCAGCGAATAAATTATTTAATCTGTGTTTTTTATTTAACGTCCTTCTATTTCATCTTTTTTAAACTAAATCTACTCCTTTTATAATATGATACAAAGCAGTATTGGGCAAGGGCGTAGCTAGAAGGGGCAGGAGAGACAAGACCCCGTTTATGAAAAAAAAATAAGGCATTTGAATTTACAGGCTGTATTTTTCGGTGCATTTAATCTTATAAAAATAAAAATCGAAAAAAAAACATAATTAATACAAAAATTCACAATATAACAAATTATCAATTAAAAATTATGTTTTTTTGGGTTTTTTAATAAAAAAATACAGACTACCCCTCTTTCCCAAATTCCTGCCTACGTTGCTGGTTGGAAGTAGTATTTAAAATAAATGCAGAAAAAAGAGAATATTAGCCTGCATATTTTACGAACATTTAAGATTTTTGTTACCCTAAATCCATATCATGAATAGGTGCTCATACATACTATACCCATTTCTTATGAGTTACCCAGTGGTTAAGACGTAGAATTATGTAGAGTTTTAAAATATTCAAAATACCCAAAGTACCCATTTCTACCCATTATTGTAAATATTTAAAACAGTTTTTTTATTTATAACGTATTAAAGTTTTATATAAATATTTAAAAGGATGTTTTTTAATTTTTTAATTGTAAATTTTATAGATATTTTTGGTTTTATGATGACAAAAAATAATTACTTTCATTTATAATTTTTGACGTAATTATAAAACAACAAAAACGAAATTTTTCGATTTCATTAGTTAGAATATAAAAAGGTACGCCAGAAATCAAGAAATCGATTTCAGAATCTTTTTAAAATTGATATAAATTTGTCAAAAAAAAATGGTTTTAGGTTGTTTTAAAATCGGTTTACGATCGATTTTTTTAAAAATCGATTTTTTATCGTTTTCAATGCAGTAAAATTTAACGAGTTGGTTTGTCTTTATAAATTTAAACTTCTGAATAGTCAATCTTATCAAAAAAAAACTTTTTTTTGCGTGTGATATGCCTATTTTTTACGTTTCTATAAAAAAATGTTTTATAATTATATGATTTATGCCAGTATATAAAAACAAGACAATGTCATTTTTAAAATGATTTAGTTGAAAGCATTGTTACTGTTTCTTTCAAACATGTAAAATTTAACATAAAACATAAAAAAAACACTTATTCGACACTGAAAAAATACTTTTTATTTTAGAATGTTTTAGTAAAACTAGTAAGTCTTATACTAACAACCTACGCTTAATATAATAATGGTATAATAGAAACAAATAAATCAAATAAAATATTATGGTTTTACGTCGAAGCAGCAAGATTTTTATGATAATCTGCTTTTTTGCATAGTAAAGCGCGTTAAGCGCATACTTATCACATGCCATAGTCACTATAAAAGCAATAATCGATGACTACTGTATTTAATGGTAGTATCATGCAGTCATTGTGTTTCAAAATGTAAGCAGATTATGTAAATAATGGTTTTTTCGGTTTAATACAACCCCATTTTACTTCAAGTTGCCTTTTTTCGTCATATAGTATTTTTAATAATATACATACCTTTTTATCAATCTAATTGTCTTTTTAAAATGCCTTTTGTGACATATTGGAACAGGGGCGTAGTCAGGAAATTTTGAGCCAGGGGGTAGTCAGTGTTTTTGCAAAAAATTGGCCGAAAAACCATTTTATTGGCCGTTTAAAACATCATAATTTTTTTTT
Source organism: Agrenia bidenticulata (assembly GCA_034694785.1). Taxonomy (NCBI): domain Eukaryota; kingdom Metazoa; phylum Arthropoda; class Collembola; order Entomobryomorpha; family Isotomidae; genus Agrenia; species Agrenia bidenticulata. The sequence goes on along the minus strand of JAQFYM010004448.1, from coordinate 10,814 downwards.
GAAAAAAAAATCATATTAAAATTTTTTATTTAGATTCTTAAAATCAAAAAAATCTCGGCACAAAAAAAGACCCCCCCCCTTAAATCCAGGTGTCAGAAATTTTTTGAAGGGGGCGGTACACCCCCTTCCCTACCCACCCCCCTGGCTACGCTACTGTATTGGAATTTACCTACACTAGTAATTTTTAATAACTTGTAAGAATTTAACTGAAGCTAGGTTTGGAATATATGATATATTGTTTAAAATATAAAAGTATAATTATACGTACCTAGCTGTTATAGTGTTTAATATAAACACAATTTTAATAACAAAATATAATGTTAGAAACTATTTAATATAAAAAAAATATATATGATATGATAAAAAAGGTAGAAAAAAGCAATACGTTTATAGCTAACGTACTATGTAGCCTATAGTAAAAAATGAAGTATTTTGTTTTTTACAGAATATTCATAGTATAAATACGTAAAAATCATTAAGAAAACGTACTAATTTACAGTTAAATTAGTTCTGTTTCTGTTTTAATATTTTTTTCTATAAAATATTTATAATAAAAAACATTTTTTTAATTTCCTTTATGTTGCTAAACAAAAATCGATATTTCATCAAATCGATTTTTTTAGTAACGAAAAATATGTTTTTTATTGGCTTAGCTTTTTCGTATCGATTTTCTTATCGATTTTGTTTGTGAAAGTTTTCACAATCGATTTCACAAATTCGATAAGCAAAAATCGATTTTTGAACCCCTGGGTACGCACATTTTATATATTTGTAATTAAGTAATTATAAATTTTAATAGCAATGTATATAATTAACAATGTACATAAATATATATTTTTTATAATAAAAAAAACATTAGGAATTTTACGATAAAGGAATAAAATGATGTTTTAGTGGTAATTTCATATATACGGTAGTCAAAGACTTTTATATAAGTTATAAATATTTTTAAGTAAATTGAACATAGCTCGTAATAATTTCGCGGTTCTTTTTTATAAATTAGCAAAAGCATTAAATAGAAAAAATGGATTTTTACACTTATTAATCTAAATTTTATACCCCTTTATTATATAAAGCCTACAATCTATAGGTCATTGTTTTTTTGTTTTCAGCTTTATCGTTTTTAGTAAAAAAGAAAAATACAATTTTTATTAAAATAACGTGACAAAGGACTCAATTTAAAATACAAATTGTAATATATTGACTATTCTATTTTAAGTTTCATCAATCAATCGCCTAGTATTACAATGTTGATGCGTTCAAGCCGTTTAATTCTGTCATATACTATAAAAATCTACAAGGAAAAATATTTTTCAAATTTTGAAAAACCTTTGTTCTCTACAAAAAATAAAGTATTTTTAGCGATACATTTTTATTACATGCGTGTATATAGACGCTCCGATATATAATATAAATTATTTTTTTTACATAAAAACAGCCTCAATAACTTTAAAAATCATGTACTCTGGTCATAATTTAAATTTTTCTCTCCAATTAAAATTTTAATTAGTACCTATGGGTACTCATGTGAGGGACGAGTACACCATTTTTGGATATTGGGTAAAGTAGATTCGTCGTTATTGCATGCCCTCCACAATGGGTGCCCATCCCTAATTCTTATCTTTAGGAAAATTATTTTTGAAACTGTAATATTGTTTTTCTCTTTTTTAGTGATTAAATTGTAATAATACAATCCATATAGCATAGTAGGCAACAATTAATAATTTTTTACGTGTTTTTTCTTAACGAATTCTTTACTAGCGTTTGTTACACATTTAGTGTCTTTTTTGTATTTTAACGTTTTAATGACGTTTTACTGTAGTTGACAGGAAAATATCACGCCACTGGGGACGTTGTCTTTAGACGCCAAAAAGCGAGTTATAGACAACTCGCCATAAAAACAGTCTTCCCCGGCCCGTGTTTATACGAATTAATTTTTTTTGTTCGTCTTGTTCGCAGATTGTTTATATAAAAAAATTTTATTTATTTTAAATAAGTTGGTTTCCTATGGAATCATATGTTTCTCTTTTTTATTTTTTGTGCAATCTATAAAGAACCATATTTTTGGTGAATTAAAGACATAAAATTTTTTGAACCCCCTTTTTGTCGGTTCTATAATGAACTTTAATTTTTTGCACTACTTTTTGTTAGTTCTTTAAAAAATTTTAATTTTTAAAACCCTCTTTTTTGTTGGTTCTTTACTGTAATTACCGTTGTCCTGTACCTTGTTGAATGAGCAAAATTGCTCTAAAACTGCAAATATGGATTGTTATAAGCACTTTACGCAAACTAAAAAGACTTTTAGTTTGGTAGTTGGTATAAAAAGCGAAATAAAGTATTTTATAAGCCAATCATATATTCTTTATTTTATTTTATTAGCCATATAAAACAACTTTTATACTTATGATCAACTTATTATAGATGTTATAATATAAACGAAACTCTTATAAAGTACAAAAAAACAATTTTGTTGGCTTTAATTTTAATTTTTACATTTTTTTAAGTTTTTCTATTTTTTCAAAATCTATAAAGCATTTTTTTTGCGTTCAGAAAATGGCACATCAAAAAAAGACTTACAAATACTTCTTATTTATAAAAGCCACAGTTTGTGGTTTTTTGGATACAAATATTGTAACATTTGTGTTGCATTTTCGCCTTCACTTATACAACGGGATGTACGGTAAAAAACTAATTCTTTTTGAACCATCCTCGCTTTTGTCGATTTTTTAAACCTCATATTTTTTAAACAACCCTTTTTTGTTGGTTCTTTTAAAATCATATCTATTCGATTCTGCTTTTATGTTAGTTTTGTAAGAACCATATTTTGTAACTACTTCTTTTTGTTGATTCTTTAAAGAACCAAAAACTGTATATGGATAAATATTATTTTTTAGACAACAATTAAAAAAGTTTTTTGTATCACATAAAGTACGCAATATATCTATACGGATCCATTTAGTAATTTCCCCTTTATAAATAAATCAGCCCACGCCCAAGTAGGGTTCCCGAATAATTGTGTTTTTTATGTATCCATATATGCGAATAGTTTTTTAAATAAAAATTGTATAATACAAACATATCGGAAATGCGTGTTTCTACGTAGGACTTTATTATCGCATTTTCAAGATACTAATAATTGCTAATTTTTTGCGTTAACGAGGTTAAATCAAAAAATTGTATTCTAAAGGAAAGTTAATAACCTCATATATTTAAATAAAATAATGTATTTTTTATAAAAAATTTACTGCATTTTTTGTTTTGTTTGCTATTCATTAAGAGAAAGTAAACGTGTACCGTCGCATTTCAAGTATTTTAAAATAGTCTGTTCTGACTTTTTCGATAATTATGAGTGACAAAACGCTAGTTTTGATCCTTTACTTAAGTAAAATGAGTCTGTACAATTCCTGCTTCATAAAATTATGTTTTTACTAGGTTTTTGTAATAATCAAACAAAATGACTTTTTTAGTTTTGTCTAGGGCTCGAAATTCGTTCCAGTATTAAAAAGCTGCCACGCTTAGAGGCGGTATCGGCAAAACTACAAAAAAAAATATAACGAACATAAAGTGAGTAAAGCTGTTACATTTATTATAACTTTAAATATAAAACAACGTTTACTTTAGTTGTTTGTCGTTGTCGGATACTTTGTTTCTTTATTGCTTCTAACCTATCTACGTATGCAAAATACTATAGTATTTTTGTTGGCAAAATACAAAATATCTGTATTAATCTGACTATATCCCTTATATTAAAAATGATATTTTTTTTATTTTGGTATGCCATGTTGAATTAAAAAACTTATTACACTTTATATTTGCTGCAATACTTTGCAACCATTTTTTAAGTTCCCAGGTTATAAAATTATTGCCACTAATTAATAAAATGTTAGACACAAATACCATCATTGTAAAGTATTAATAGTTGCAACTGGAAAGTAGTTTTGAATCCGGATAGCAAATAGTTCATTTGGCAGTCAAAAAAACCTAAATATCCAAAAAACGAATAAATGTTAAACCGGGCGTGGGAACCCTACGCTAGGCAACAAAGTAAAAAACAGGGACAAACTACATTACCGGGGGCCCGGATGCAATCTTTTTCGGGGCCCAATAGTTTTATAAAAAATTCAGAGGTAGGCAGTACTGAAATTCAGTTTTATATTTTATATGTGTTGCTGCCATAGCGATTTACTAAAAAATAATATAAAATCATAGGAAAAAATTTAAATTTATTAAGCGTACATTTATTATAAATTTTTTATTTTGTAATTTAAAAAAAAACAAAAGTTATACATGACACGCGTAGACACGGGTTTGCATTACACATGCAAAGAATCTACTGTAAAAGATGCATTATAAATTAGTAAAATCATTTAGATTTTTTTAATATTCGTTTCTGAAAAACATAGCTCTAACTAAATAAATGCAAAAATTTTATTCTATGAGCCGTTCAAAATTTATACTTTTATAAAAAATTATTTTATAAAAGATTTTGGTTTAATTTGCAACAGCCTTTCAAAAAATGATTAAAAAAAGCTTCTAACGCATATTCTACTCTGAAAAGTACAACTCGAAAAAAAATGAATTTATACGTAATTTTAGAAATACCGCTTGTACCTTAACTAAAAAAAAGAAAGCTTTTCAGACATCCACTACCCAAACATTTTCTTTTTTTGTATTTTACGGCTTCTATATAAAGGTTTTGAATTACTGAAAAGTTATTTATAAATGCATAAAAACACGCACATATCTACTTTTAAAGAATCTAAATACAATAAATTGTGTATAATTTGTAGTGCAGACCATGAAAGCAAAAAACTAATGCCATTTAGTAAACTTAAAACGAAAAAATGCTTTTATATGCATTATAGACGTCATGCTAAATGTAATCTCTATTTATTTGTAATTTTTATTCTTGTAGCATCAAACATATAATTAAAGGTAGGTTGATAATTATATGACAAACACGTCAAACTTTATTCTACAATCCTGTTTTATTTTATTAACCAAAAGCATTTAAAAAATGCTTTACGCCTAGAAAAAATGCTTTTGACGGCTTTCCTAGTGCTTTTGAACAATATTATAATCTTTAAGCCCATACAATAAGTAACCTTCATTTATTATTTAGTCTTCTAATGAAAACCTGGCAGGATTGAAAATAAAGCTATGCAACATGAAACTACTTCGCAAGCTTAAGAGTCTTAGTTTTTTATTTACACGATATTAAATTTAATATGCTCTATAAATACGTCATTTGCATTAATATGGAAAAAAAGGCTAATAATACAGTTTTCTTAGTAAAACAATATACATTCTAGAGTTTTGAACGGTCCGGTATTGACCGCGCCATACCAAGCAGGTTTGGTTATCACTTTACGAATATTTTTTTACCAATTTTTTATATAAGATAGTAAAGTTAAAAAGTCGCCTTTTGCTTTTATTACTTTCCCTGTCCTTGTATAAAATTGTTATACAAATGTTTGCACATTAGCTGTAAAATAAATTGCTTTTATTTTTAAATGTGATTTAAAGTTTGTAGCACTCTTATGCTTTATTTATATAATTTACGATAACCTTTTAGCAAATTTACACGCTTTTAGTGTAATCCGTATTTATATAATGTAAATTAACAAAGTTGTGTAAAAAAACATCATTATATTTATAAAAACATAAAAAAAAACACTTTATGGGGCAAAAAAACGCAATTTTGCCCATTTTATATAATTTCTAAGAGTCCATAAGTTTTAATACTGGCATTTTGATTACTAGTTGTACAAACTGTTTATCTTATAAGATCATTTAAATACTACTTACTAAATTTTTCTTAAAAAAATGTAATTTTGGAAATTTTATGCATCCGGTCCAATTATTAAACCATTCGGTTGCGTTTTGCATATTGAAACTTCGGTATGGTTTTGTCCTGGCGGTCGAAAACCGGATAGTGCAGGTCTATAATACATATTTACATTTTTTATTTTACTTGCGTTCTATCCAAATACTTAGTTATATACTAAAAAGGGACCTCAGATTTGTAGTAAAAGATTGATCCCGCTACAGTTTGTTAACTTGTTATTTGAATTATTTATTATATAAAATATAATCTTTTTGACTTACTAAACTATATAAAAAAGACAATAAAAAGATGCAAAGCTTATTAAAACCGATTTTAAGTAATACAGTGCTTCATCACGCAAAAAAAAAAGCTTCTTACGCAAATTTTTTGCTTTCAAAGTATTATTAAAATTTTAAAATATCAGCTTGGATTACAAAACTTGCATTGAAATATCGTAGTTTGTTGTTGTTGTTTACAATAACAAATTTTTTTCGCAAAAAACTTTTTTTGGGGGCCCCCTGAGCCGGGGGTCCCAGGGCCCATGCCCCCAGTGCCTCCCTCAAATAGGTCTCCGCGTAGAACATACACAATATGTGCACGAACATACCGCAAAATTAATTTAACAGATTCTATCTAAAATTAAATACTAAATACTATGTTTTATTCATTGATTTTTTCGTAAGTTAGCGTAAATAAAAAAAATATAGCAACATAAAAAGTCTTATAAAAGTTAACTACAGGAATATAAACTAAAGTACGCCTGAAAGAGCAGAAAAAACACATATTCTTGCAGTTAATAACCTGCGGGATCACCTTAATATTTTTGATAGACTGTGCTTTCCGCAAAAATCAGAAATGGCCAGACATAGCATTTTGAAGACATTTAAAAATTTTTATACAAATTATATTTATAAACAATTGCTTCCGTATTTATTTACTTATAAGTCCTATGGACGAGACAACAGCTGTGAATTTTAGAAAAAAAAAGCCTGCAAGTAAATGCAATAACGGGGAAGTAAACATAGCGTAAATACTTGTTGTAGTCCATTGCATAAAAGACAATGTGATTTTTATGATACAGTTACGGTACGATAAAAAAATTTAAATGTTTTAGTGTTTTTATTTTTATTTTTATGAATTATAAGAAAATGTGCTCTATAAATTAATAAATACGGTAATTTCAATTTATTTTATTTACTAATATTTTGATTTTTTTTTTGCAACGAATCCCGTCATTTTTTTTTAAACAACAAGGGCTCAAAAAATGCAAATTAAATATAAATTACCATGTTAAAAGCTTTAATTTGTTATATTTTTAAAAACGGTCTTTTAATACTTTTGCGCTTTTACAGTTTCATTTCTAATTTGAACGAAAATCTAAAGATCCGACACAATCGTTTTAGAAAATTATTTTAAATAAATACAGTGAGTTATAAGTTGAACTAATAAGTGTAAAAACAGCTACAAAGCCGATTTTAAAAGCATCATTTGCTTACTTTGTATTTTTTTAAGTATAAAAAAGTTTAATAATTCGACTACCATATTGAATTACAGATTCAATTTCTGTTTGTGTATTGTCTTTTTTATGTAAAATAAAACGTGTTTTATTTAAAAAACAACTTATACCGGTTACAGAGATAAAACCCTTAAAAACGTAGATTTGCAAGATGTTTTGTATCAAAACTGTTTTTTGCAGAAAAAATACTTCTTTATACAAAAATCTAATGCATGCCACTTAATTATTTTAAAGTGGTCCTTTTTTTGTAGTACAAAAAAAACATGCCTTTGCACAGCTTAAAAAATGGTTTTTTTATTGCACAAATCTTTTACGTGCTAAAACTTGCTTATATTGTGGTTATTTATATGCATTGTTTTGGATTTCTTAAATTATTTGTTGATTGTATTTACCTGTGCAATTTTATGTTTTTAAGAAAGATTATATTTTATTTAGTTTGGTTTTTTTTCAAAAAGCATTTTTTATAATTTATTTTAAAAAAATTTTTTCATAATTCATAGTAAGTGCTTATTTTCTAAAAAAACAGTTAAGGCGTGTCCATTAAATACAAAGATAATCGACATCAATCATCAATGATACAAATTGTTGACTTAACTAGATAAATTTTTGCTGTTGTCGCCAAAAAAAAAGTACTAAAGACAATAATAATTTAGTGTTGCTTTGATCGTTGTAAAAAATTTCCGCCAATCTTTTAGTATTTTAATTGTAAATTCTTAGCGTTATAGACAAGCATTTTACACCTTTTGTTTAAAAATTTTCCACATATTATAAATTTTTACTTTATTTTCTTAAATAACTCTAATACTTTTTTTACTGAAAAAAAGACACATAATTTACATAAATAAATCTTTACTAAAAAGCACAGTTTTATCACTAAATTATACGAAGATTTTAAACAAACCAAAGTTTTTAGCATCTAGATTGCATAATTATTCCATATTTTTCAAAACGCACGAAAAATCAGCTTTTTATATTTTTCTGGAAAAAATAAAAACAACGCAAATAAAAGTAGAATCTATTAATTTATAGCGAATTGACGTAAGAACGTATGTTTGCTGTAAATAAAAAATGCAAAAAAAAAAACAATGCTGTGTGTTATAAACTGTGGTTTTACATAAAAACACACACTTATTTGTATATATTGCCGATAAATACACATTTAACTTTAAGTTATGTAAAAGAAAGATTGAGTAAAAAAAAACAATACGAAATATTAGTTTTATAGGGAAACTTACTATGTCGAATTGTAATTTTTTTTACCAAGTTTATAATAGCAAAAGATACATAAAAAAAGTTGATTTAAACACACAGCTAACAAAATTTGATATAAGTTAATCGAATAATATAATACATATTTTTTTAGTAGTGCTATAAAAAAACTAAAATAATTTTAGTCATGAAAAACTAAACATATCGATGATCAAAAAAATAACTGCAAAAAATAGTTAATAGTATAGATTTATTTTATAAATAATAACACAGTCAAAAGATTTTGATTTTTTTTGATTTTTTTTAAAAAACATCGTGTATTTAAAATTTTTGTTTTTAGTCGCTTCGCTAGTCAGTTTATTATTTTTAAACTTATATATCGTAACTTGTAAAAAATCAGATATCTATGTGAAGCTTTTGAGTAGATTTATTTAGTATTTTTTAGCAATCAAATGTTTCAGTTTCTGATTTTATTATATACGTTATACTTTTTTTTATTTATGAACAGGAATTTTGCACATTTGAGGGTTTTTTTTGCGGCGTAAAAAAGGCTTGTATTTGAGATAACTATTATAACACACAAAACACAAAAATTAAACCTATAAAAGCGTGTGGCTCATTCGTGATATGCGGTGCGTTTTCATCTTATTTCTTTTTCCAGGATAACTACATATAAGCATTTAATGTCAGTGATAAACGCAAAAAATAACTCTGGTTCCTTTTTTATTTTCATTTAATAAAAATAGGTATAACAATTTCTTTATTAAATTAAGGGATGTTTCTATGTTTTAATTTAAAGATTACCAAATTCAGTTTACTTATTTTAAACAGCATCTAGTATATTATAAGTCTTAACAACACAGAACATAGAAAAGCTTTTATGCTTTGTATTTCAAAAGAAAACTTTCTTTTGTAATTAATAAATATAATATGTTTGAAAAGAATAAATATTACAAAAATTTCAAAAATATCAAAAAACTTTACACGAGATAATTTTATATATTTTAAAAAATTATTTTTCTTAGGATAGAGTATGTTTTCTAAAATTTTTATGTATAAAGCAAACAAAAAATACTTCTAATCTAGTTTGCAAATTTTATTACTTGAATTTTGTTTATTTTGTAGTCTTAAACAAATAATGGTAGTAAAACTATAACATGAATGTTTACTTTTCTAGATACGTTATGCAGAAAATTGGATCCACTTTTTTTTCATATTTGGGGCCCAATTTTTTTTTTTTTTTTAAATAACTGATCAACGTAAATTTCATATCTACTCTATAAAAGATACTTGTTTTGTTGTTTAAATATCTTTTTTTGATATTTTATTATTTCATTTTTATTTGTCAAAACTTCTGCTGACGAAGGAAGATATCAACAAATAAAAATTATTTATAATAGTAAAAAGTATTAAACAACCTGTTTTATTGCGTTATTTACAAATATGCACATTTTATCTACAACAAAACTGCACATGACAGAGTATTTACTTTCTGCAATATTTAAGCGAAAGGCGACAATTCAAATTAGATCTCGTTTTTGCAATGTTTTATAATTTTTTACATACGTACAAACGTGTTTATGAGGGCAAGTGTAGATTAGTATTGCATTTTTACTTATTTTACACATGTGGAACATAAATGAGTATGGTTTGAAAGCTTACGAAAATGGAAAATTTTGTTCTATAAAAAAAAATTGATTTTTTTATTTCATTCTTTTTCTTACAGTTGAAATTCTTTGAATAGAGCTTCTGTATTATTTAAAAAATGTTGCATTTTTTGTTACAATTAAAACCAGATAATTTACAGTTTTAAAAGGTTTCGCAGACATTTTTTTTTAATACACCATAAAAAATAGCTTATATGTCTATTTTCGTTATAATTTTACTGTTTTTTAATTTTTGAAATAGCAGAAAAAATAAAAAGCAACTATCGTGCATCAAAAGTTTTATCTCACATAAAAATAAATCTTTTTTAACAGTGAATAAGCTTAAATTATACTTTTCGACTTTATATTATTTTAATTCTATTATATAGGTTTGCATAACTTCCGTAGAAGGCACCAAACAACAATTATACCTATTTTTTTCTATCGAATAGAACTGTATTTAATACCTGAATACAATACCAAAAAAAACCCCTTTTTTTGTGCAATGTTACATAAAAATCTATTATTGTAATGTTTTGTTGAGTTTTTGGATCAGAATTATTTACTTGTGCAGCGTAAAGCAATAACATATGCATGCATTGTTTAAAACAATATT
>JAQFYM010004447.1:0-15509 GCA_034694785.1 Agrenia bidenticulata | reverse complement strand
AAAGTACAAAAAATTGCACTGTTTGGTTCGTTAAAAATAAGAAATGCAACAACTATTAGTAAAAACTATCACAAATTATTATAAAAAAACCGGCTTGTATCTTTTATATGCTTATATTGTATTATTTTAGGAAACAATCATTGCAATAATATACGAAATGTTTAGCTTAAATTTTTTTTTTATGCAATATTTTTATTACAATATTTTGAAGGCGCTGTTTTCTATTTGCAGTTAGCTTTTACTGGTTTACTTTAATGTTTTTGTAATTTTTTTACTGTATAATTATTTTATCTCAATGCTTTCTTAACCCTTTCGCTGATTTGCAAAAAAATCGCTTTCTGCAAAAAGAATCGTCCTATAAATTCATAAACCCGTAGAATTCAGAAAAATAGAAAATATAGCATTTTCAAAAAAAAAAGAAAAAAACCCAGAATCAGAGGTTCGAAATTTTAGACAAAAAAGTAAAAATACAAGTTAAAAGTATAGAAAGCAAAAAAAATTAAAAAATAAAGCGAAATATACCAATCTGTTTAGCGATAAATGTTTAGAATTGATTTTTTTCGCCTTTTTTACTACAAAAATGATTAACATTTGAGTGACTTTATAAATCTCTTCTGACTTAACTAATGATGAGGAAATAATTCCAGTAAAAAAATTCCTGAACATAATTTTACTGGAATAATGACTTGGAATTTAAAAATTGATATATATAACTCGTAAAAATCAAGAAAGTATCTCTTAACCGATTTCGATGACATAATTCAAAGAAGTTTCCTTGACAGAATATCAAAGAAAAAATTATAGTTGAAGAATTTACTTCGACCAAGTGGCAAATATATAATCTCAAGATGAAATGTTTATTGATGAAATTGTCTGAAGATATAATTCCATAAAAAATAGCCCTTGAAAATGTCGAGAATTACTTTCACGGATTTAGTGTAGAGATTTCAATTGAAGTTGTCTTCAGTCTGAAGCTTCGAACTTCAATTGAAAAATATTCAATAAACTTTTTAACAAACTTCGTGTAAAAATAAATTTATTTTTTGCCGCCTATATTGCTTCATGTTCGTGATTTTGCGTCGTTTTTATACCTCACATGATGCATAAAAAAGATTTAGAGTGTGGATATATTTTAACCGAATAGAAGACAATGACAATAGGGCGATATGCAAGAAGTGCCAGAAGGATTTTAGTTGTAGATGTAGTTAAACTATACATTTAATTTCTCATTTTTATCGGGCTTATAACATAAGCATTGAACCAGCAAGCAGTCTTTTACCTGAAAAAAAACAACCCAAAGCGAATTCTTATACAAAACTTGCCCGACTTTGTGCTGTTGATATGATGACAAATATTTAAGTTTGTAATTTGACTTTTATATGAGAAATATTGGTTTTGCGAAATTTGTGTTTTCCAACTAGCTGCGCAACAATTATGAAGTATATTAAAATTTATGCAGCAGAAGCATAAGAAAAAATCAAAAAATACTTGGAAAATAACAAAGCGGAGATAATATTCTATAATATTTAGGAATGGCGCAGTGTCTCTCAAAGAAAATATATTAATTGCAATATACAACGAAGTGATGGTATGCTTTTCAATTTAGAGTTATTTCCAGTTAAGGATAAAAGCGATGCTTTAGAAACGAGACGACTTTTAGATATTTTTCTTGCCAAACATAATAAAAGCTAAAAAGAACCTGTTAGAGTAACTTGTAATGGAGTTGTAGTTTATCTTTAATTGTTAAAGGATTCACAGTTGACCATTAGATTTGCAATAATGATGCTTGTAACTTGGCTTTGTCAAAAAGCTTAATCAGAAAAAATCGGACGTAAGTGCGGGTATTTCTGATATTATCACAAAAGACATTGTTTTTTTTTGCGAAAGGGATTCAGATATTTATAAATTCGATGATGTTTGTCCTGGAGAATTTAAAATTGATATTTTGGTACTATAATCTCCCCTAGCTTTAATATTCTGATATCAAATATAAGATGTATAATTCATCTTGGATGGTTGAAAATTTAGATTTAAGCGATCTTACAGATGAAGCCCTTCAACAAGTGAAAATTGCAAGAAAAATAATTAGCTATGTTAGGGCATCTCGAATAAAAACCTTGTTTATTATCAAGATATGATAAAAAAAGACAAAAATTTAACTTATAGAATAAGGCTTATTTGGATTTTAGGTCAAGATGGACATCTTTGCATATAATGTTAGCCAGTTTTATTTTACTTTATATTGCTATAATTAATAGTCTTAAGTATTTAAAACCATCAAGGATGGCCTTTTATTTAGAACTTGATATTTTAAAATTTTATGTCAATGCACTGTCGCCGATTATTCACGCAACCGCTATTTTGTCAAAAGAAGATGTAATTTTGATTTCGGCTGAATGTACTATTGTTTTTGTAAGAGATAAGTTAAAAAGGATTAAACCCCAATAAGTCATTTACAAGATCAAAACGTACACCAAAGAGTTACCGAAAGAAAAAATATAGAATTGACATCAATTTTAATGTTTCTGAACAACCCAGATAAATACATTAAAGAAAGAGATGGCAATCATATCCTATGTTTTTTGGTAAGAGCTAAAACATATGAGGAGATTGAAATATATGCAAAGCGCCCTTTTTCATCCTTTTTTTCTAGTGCTGAAGTGACTTTATTTAAAACCTCGTGGATTAGTGATAAAGAGAATTATCGATATTTGCGAAGTTGAAATGACTTGCATCAATGAATTACAATCAGAACTGGAAATTTTCGTGATGTCTGCTCTTTTTACGTTAAGTATGTAATCGCAAAATATTTAATTCCCAAAAGAAAACATGATATTCTTTAGAAGCTGATAAAAGCCTTTTATACACTTGTTGTAAGCTCAACTGAAGCAGAGAGAACATTTTCAGTATCGGGTAATTTTTGCACAAAGAAAAGAACAGGACTATCTGATAAATCACTATCTACGCTTGTGTTTCTGTATTATTATTCTCGAAAAAGTCATGATATTCTAATAAGTAACAGCATCGAAATAGTTGTTACAATTTCGTTTACCTCATCTATACATAATTAAATAACATTTTTTCTAAAAATCTAATTTTTGTAATTTATATTCTGCTTTTTGCGCGAAATTTCGATTTAAATATTACATACGCTATTGGTATTTTTTAGCTTTAATACGTAATTTTTTTAATTATATATGCAATATATGAAACATTTATCAAGATTTTTAAAGTTCTAATTAATTTGCTTCTTAAATAGAATTTAAAATTTTATATGTTTATATCTGAACCTCTTAAAGCTTCGAGCTTCAAAGATTTGCATAAAATGAACTATGAAGATTCAAAATCTTAAAAATTAAAAACTCTAATTTAGTTTTGCTTGAAACAATTAGAAAAAAATATTTACAAGGAAAAATTGTGCAACAAGCTCAATGTAAAGACAAAAATTAGAAAGAAAAATGTTTTCTCGAAGATTATAGAGGACGTAAATCCATGCAAAAAAAAATTTAAAATCTCATTTTTAGAATATTCCCAAGACAAATGTCTTTGGTTAAAAAACTTAAAAAAATCTTTCTTAGCATATTGGCACATCAAGTCCGAATAACTGGCAGTTGCAAACAGAATACTAACAATATTTTGAGTTATAATACTTTTTGAGACGTTTTTACTGTTCAAGCTGTTCTTATAGACGTCAGAAAATCAAAACCGTCACATTTATTTGTCTATAATAAATTTGCTGCCGTTTTTAAGGCTGTAAATCAAAAGTGAACGTTTTTACTTAAATGTGTCAAAATATTTGGATGTCTTTTTGTATTTATTTAGATAATCTTAAATCTTTACACAGTATTGTATATAATTACTTATGTATGATCGTGTCAATAACTGTTTATTCTATCAAGGCCAAATACAATTCCATCAATTGTTATTGAGGTTTTGTTTTTACACAAAAATACATAATAAAATCTTGATTATAAAAAAAAATAAATTATGAATCTTAAATTATACTTTGCTATTACAGCATGATAGATGAGAAAGATTGTTTGTATTTTTATGTCTGCAATATTAAAATGGTCTCGTCTAAAATTTAACTATATGCACTTTTATTTTCATACTCAATAGCATTTGAACATGTAGGTTTTTGTACATTTATAAAAATACATAAAAAAACCCAACTTTTTTTTGGTATTTTATATACAATGAAAGATATAAAACCCCACACTAAATTATTAAAAAATCTGTTTTTGCACATATAAGACTTATATAAACAACTCAATGTAAAAAACAATATTCGATTATTTACTTGGGAATTTGCATCTAATGAGTTGATGACTTAGCAGTTATCAAATTCGAACGACAATATAACAGATCTTTTTGAGGCCATGTGGCAAACGCCTCTTCTACTTTTATACACAAAATATGATTGTTTGTTTTAAAATTAATACTGAAATATCAACAGATTAAATAATACCACATATAAAGCATTGACTCTATTATAAGTTAATTTTTATAAAAACCTGTTATTTTTTATATTTTCAACCGCCAGAATTAAGGCTAAAAAAGTTCTCATTGGGGAGAAAATGTCAATTTTGTTTTATAACAATACAATCTTTTTTTCTTAAAGAATTTTACTGTGTAAAAAGTAGTGGATATATGCAAATTTTTTTTGTATACGTTTTAAGAATATCCAAACTTATAACAAAAAGATTATTTTGAATTTACACGTCAATGAACAATGCCTTTCTGTGTCTTGCCAAGCCGAACATATTTAGTAAAAAATGATTTTTAGATTTTTATTAGAAAAGACCCCAGTTTGAATTACAGGAATACTTAAAATTTTAATAAATACATTTACAAGAAAAAAAAACCAATATAATACAAAGTTTTAGAATTTAATGTTTTAGATTCTTTTATTTTTTTTGATATATAAAACTAATTTATTTATTGATTCGTCAGTTGATGGCAAAAAAGTATTAAATATTTCATTTTTTAAATCCTCACCAGGATTTTTCAGATAAAAATATGGCCTCATACCATATATGACCATATCCATATGCCAATATGGGGGAAATAATTTTCCATAATTCTCCATATGATATGTGTTACCAATACAACATAAACCACCTTTTACACAAAAGAACTGTTTATAAATATTGTATCTATTTAATAGTTACGATCTATGCGTCACTATTTAATTGTTTAACAATCTTTTTTTTTTGATATCCTAGAATATAAGAGTCGTAAAAAATCAATGATAATAGTTTTGAGCACAAAACATATCACACTAGTATACAATAACTTCGTAAAGTATACGTTATAGATTTAAAAATTACATGTTTTTCTATTTATAGTATAATTATAAATAAAAAATTTAATACATACTATTAGATGATTTACAAAATATATTTTTGTACAGTAGAGGTATAAAACGACATAACTTTGTATTTTAGCCATTTAGTTTTAAATTATTAGGCATTTGAATGTATAATATAGTCCGAAAATGATTTATCTCTAAATTTGTTGTAAAATTAACTTTCTATAGTATATAATACGTGCACATGAGCAATACGAACCCATGAAAAGTTATTTAACGAATTATAGAAAAATATATGAAGTTTTCATTTTGAATTTTTGGATTTTGAATTTTGGATTTTGCATTTTGCATTTTGGATTTTAGATTTTAGATTTTGCATTTTGCATTCTGCATTTTGCATTTTGAATTTTGAATTTTGCATTTTGCATTTTTCATTTTGCATTTTGCATTTTGCATTTTGCATTTTGCATTTTGCATTTTTCATTTTAGTAAATTCTCCGTATGAAAAATTGTAAAATGGGGCGAATAAACATAGTGGCAAAATTTAACTTAACAAACATGACTATTCAAGTAATAGGCCTTTTTATATGTACTTTTTAAATGCTTTAAAACAGTAAACAAATAAATTTTCAGGCAACTTACTACATTGGCCTGTCTTAAATCCAAGTTTTGATATATATTTACATTTTTATATGTTCTTAATAAATAGTTTTTGCACTTGCCATATTTTACCATAATGACCAAAATGAATGAAATGTAGAAACCATACCCCAAAATATGGCCATACTATGGACATAATATATTCGGACCCCCTGATCCGTACTGTAAATTTTTAAGGCAAAGTCGAAAAAATCCTGTGTTTAAAAAACTTATCTATTTTGTAAGTATAGAAAAATAGAGACTTTTTTATTGCAGAATTGCAAAATTTCATATGTATATTCTACTCTTTAAAATGTACAAAATGTATAATTAATAAAATTTTGCGATGTGTATACTATAAATAATGCATGGTATCAGGGGCGTAACCAGGACTTTTTTGAGGAGGGGGAGACAATATAAAATTACTAAACAAAAAAAAAACAATCTGTGAAAATCCCTTTGATAAAAAAATTTCGCTAATAATAAATGTGGCGCGCCACCTGTGTTCCTATAATTACATAAGCATAAAATGGTTGTATGGTTAGATTCTTGCAATATGGTTTGTACATTATTGAAAAAAAAAAACATTTTGTTATAAAATTATATTTGAAAGTTTGAAAATATTTTTTCAATGTTATTTTTGTTTTATATGTCCACAAATTTAGTTTTTTTTTTTTTTGCATTTTAAATTCCGTGTTACCTTGATTCTTTCTTTTTAACGCCTAAGGAGTGCTGCGCATGAGTGGCGCGGTGCGCGCGCCACAATTATAAGCAAAATAATAAACTAAAAACGATATTTGCTGTATTTTTATTCGATTTTTTGCATTGGAATGATTTGTGTTTTTAATCATACGGTTTCTTTTTAATTTATACATTGATGTTAACTTTTAAATTTGTGTACTATTTATTCCCTCTTTTCATATAGTATTTATATATTTAGATTAAGGATCGAGGTGTTTACTATACGGTATAGTTATATACGGTATAGATAGTGTATAGTAAGCGTATAGTGTTTATTACATACATTGTTAGTGTATTTAGAAAATTAAAAATCTTGCCTGAGGTAATATTGAATTTTTTATTTTTTTCAACTTACCATAAAATAAGACTTGAGTTATGTGGTGTAGCACACCACTTAAAAAAGTGATCAGAAATTGATCACGATAATAATTAAAAAATTGATATTAATCAATCGGGAGGGATCAAGAATGATTATAAAAAGCTTAAATAAAATTACTAAATAATTAAAGATGACTTTCAAAACTAATAATAATACTTTTTATGATCATGGAGGGAAAGCCGATCAAAATAAAAATAATGGCAATATTAAAAAGCCTTATATTAAGTCCATCATCGAATATTACTTAATGTTTAATCGGAACTCCCAAAATCACCTCAAGTTAGAAAGCAATCGAACTCTATACGTATTTAAAATGAAAGTTTGTACTGCTTGTCTTTTAAAGTAATAAAATAGAATATAATTTAGTGTATATTCGAAGATCTAAGTACTTCTTATATTTATTTTTACAATTTCAATCCCTTAATTTTTTTATGCAAACTATAAAACACGCATTTGTAGTGTTTGATATTACAAAACGATTAAAAATTTTTAGAGTTTACTTTTGGATTTTTGTTTAACTTTGATATTTTTACCCACACTTAATCTTTACATCGGAATTTTACTTTTAATTTCCAGGAAAACTTAAGTTGCATTGTTGTAAAAATATCAGGGGTTCTTTTCAATAAATTAAATCGTTATTTTTGTATTATTGCTTGTAATACAACCATTTTTTAATTGAATAAACATTTTAATAGAAAAAATCATAGAAAGGCAAAATCTACTTTTACTATGCCCTTACTATACATTATACGGTATAGTGTATAGTAATTGTATACTGAAAAAGAACTATACGGTATACTGCAAATCTCTAATTTAAATGGTGATTCACAATTATACATTTGTTATTATAAACCGAAGAAGAATCATTTCGACTCCCGTCGGGGTTGCATGATTTTTTTATACAAGAAAAAGAGAAATGAAATAAATTTAACCCATGTTTAAAAAATGCGTACAGTACTTTAAGCATAAATGTATTTACAAGACACCCCTTTTTCGTCAAAGTAACTACAATAGATGAAAACTTTCATAGTAAGCTTTTTGTTGTGTTCAAAGACACAAGTATGTAAGATATAAATACGCCTAGTAAATAAATACATTCAGAACCCAACACTTTTTTATATAGATTCTGCTGCTCAATATTTTATAGTGGTAAGATGAGAAAAAAACTTACGTAACACCTCACGCTATAACAAGCACGTATGACTTCTTTAAATCTGTACAAAGCTCAAATAATGAGCATGGAGATAAAATCACATGTCTTCTAATACAAAGAAACTACAAAAAATTTTATTAATATGAATTTTAAAATTGTGTTTTTAAGAACACAATTATGAAAAGGTTTTGAGAACGATTTGTGTTTGTAAAAACACAAAATCAGCGTAAGGGGTTATCAACTTTGTGTTATTATTAACACAAAATCAGCGAAAGGGTTAAGTGTTAAGACGATTTTTCTAATATTTTACATACCCATAAAACAAGAGCAAAATCAAAAAAACAAAAATCAAGAAATTCTTGCATAAAAGCTGTAGTATTTTGAGATATTTCATGTTGATTATAGTTATTATATCAATAAACATCTATTTATGATTATTTGAATGGTATTTACTGATCTTATGTATCTTTATCTTTATATATCAAGACACCAGATAGTCTTTATGTATAATTTAAAAGAATAAATACCATACGTTTGCGTATATTATAACATTAGGTTTTACTTCTGAAGTACGACATGTCCTAAATTATCAGTAACTATAGTCAGTTGTATAGATTTTTGACGCTAAAATATGATCAATACAATTCTAAATCATAAAAGCAAAAAATAACATAAAATTTTACGCATTATAACACAGAAAGACTGAATAAACTTTCATTTATGTGGCTATTTGCTAGTGTTAGAAAATTACTAACTATTGCTGTTACTGAGCCTGTGACTTTAATGGATGATTTATGAAAATTCTTGTTTTTTTGTTAATTTATTATCAAATAAATATATTTTTATGTTTTCAACCTTTGAAGAAAACTAATTTCTTTGGCTTCTTTCAATATTTTGGTAGAAAAAGGGGTTGAAAAAATGATTGAAATCTTAAAGGGTTAAGTGGGTAGAGGGGGGCTTCAAACCTAAAATTGGCTATAAAAGTAGTGATGATAATTGATACTATTATATGCAATCGAGTTATTTTTTATATTTTGAATATTTTATATTTCTTTTCTGATTTGTTTATATTAATGCTCCTAAAATATAAATGAAAAATTAAATTAAGAATGTTAAATTATTTATTCAGTAACAAAACAAACTATCTTGGTAAAAACAGTACAGTACATTTAATTACAATATTACGATTATACTATCATATTTAAAATTGCCCTATAGTATATGTAATTTATATAAATTAATCATTTTATATATCACATCATGTGTTTAATATTTGTAAATTATATATCAATCCTTCAATTTTCAAGAAGAATTTAATGGTTTCTCGTGCAACAGTAATATTGAAAAATAATGAAAAAATCAATGGATTTGTATATATGAATGTGGATCAAAAAATGATAATTGTTAATGATGCATACATTAGTAATGATGATGTTAGATTTGATATATGTTTTTCCGAATCATATGTTGAGAGAATAGAGGAAGAAATTGAGAATAACGAAGATATAAGCCACGAGTGGTAATTAAACTTTACTTACCAGTTTGTATATAACTTTATATCATTATTTTTAAAAGAATGTTCTCAATATGAGCTATGTAATATTATCCGCAAAAAATCACTTACCAAAGCGATGTTATCCTTTATTTATTAATATTTTTAATTTATAAAAAAAGAATAAGATATAATCTGGCGGCGATAGTGCGAATTAAAATTAAACAAAATTTTGCAGCATATATAAATAAAATAGCTTGATAACCCCCTAAAAATAATTTCATGCCAACCAGGGGTAACGAACAGGGTAGGGGACCTATAGGGAAATGAAAAAAAATATTTACCCACATTATGGCCATTACGGAAAATAGGGAGAGCACTATATTTTTAGGCCATGAATTTTATTTTAAAATATAAAATTTTTGCGCAAATGAGGCCTTGATAAATTCGGTTTAGTAAAATTTTCTATTGTGATTGCAAAATAAAATTCAAAACAAAAAAAATATTAAGTATAGTTAAATCTCTTATAAGCAATTTCTCTGTAGAGAATGTTAAAATATTTTTCGTAAATGAAAAAAAAAAATCAGTTATAGATAATTTTCGATATAGTGAATCACTATATCAAAAAAAAATATTTATCTACACTATTTATAAAAATAAGCGTAGAATGCAATTGGAAAGTGGTAAAAAATAAAAAATTAACATTATAAACGTTTTTTTTGTTATAGTGAACTTATCTTAAGAGACGTATGTTTTTTTGCTGATAGAAAAATTTGCATGCAGTGTTGGCTTTTTTTTATTGCTGATAGTAAAATTTTGCATGCAGAGATTTTTTTACGTTTTTATTTTTTTTTCTGGTAGTAAAACTTGTTTTCTCGATAGTAAATTTTACCATCAGGGATACCTGATAGTAAATTTTACGTTTTTATTTTTTTTCCTATATTAATAAATATTTCTTGTAAAAATTATATTTTTTAATAAAAAATAATTTTTAGAAGCACAAAATTTTTTTTACGTTTAATTGTAAAACACCTTGTAGATCATTAACTGAAAAATTGAAGAGAGAGCATTCTACGCTTGTTTAAAAATGACTGCAAACTTCATAAGTTTTTCTTTTTACATGCAGCGTAAATTTTGGTGTCTGCGATTTTTCCGCTGGCTGAAATGTTTTTTTTGCTGTCAGCAAAAAAACATACGTGCTTTTAGGTACAAATTTTATCATGCAAAAAAAAAAAATAACTATACTGATAATTTACTATAGTGTTTGCTGTATTAATAAAACAACGCCAAAATGATGTAATAAGAAGTAGAAATTTAATATAAAAACGAAAATAAACATTTTTTGTTAAAAAATGGATTTGCACGGTGTTGATACAGAATACAAGTAAATCCTACAATGCGGACTTTATTCTCTTACACCAATAGTGACAGATTGTATATCAAAAGATTTGAAAGGCTCAATGCACTGATTTTATCTACAAAAAATACAGATAAAATCATTTTTTTGTGATTGGTAAAAAACTAATAAATAAATAAATAAAATAACCAGCATAAATGTTGTAAACCGATTTTTTCAGTCTTTCTGACTTTCGCATAAATTAATATAGGAGATAATCTTTTAAAAGAACTCGTACTTAATAAAATGAAATGCTGTTTTTTTGGTTCTTTTTTTACGGTTGTATTTTTTTAGAACTTATAAATTAAAGCATTTATCTATGTATGAGACTATAAATAGGTTAGGATACTGCGCTGGTTCTTTTTATAATAGGTATCATCAATTTATTTTTTTATTTGCTGACTGCAATAACAACTTTTGTTTTTTTTATTATATGTTCAGTTCAAATCCACATAAAATTTTTATAAAAAATGTCCAAATTATATTTTTTTTAATTTTTACATGATTCCTCATCAGAAGAGCTTTACTTTTCTATTGTTTTCTACAACCAGTTTATAAATAAAATGCTTAAGTCTTTACTTTTAGACATGAAATGACAGCTGTTTTCACTTCAAGAATTATATGGATAGAAAATTGTTCTATTCTATAGTAAAAACGAAACTAAAACCCTGATAAAGTGTATAATATTATTAATATTAGAGCAAAATAACTTTTTGGCTGTCTTTTACAGCGGTTGGTATAGGACATGCGGTAGAAATAATAAGGGAAAAATTTGGGAAAAATTTTTCCTCCATAATTATAAGGAAAATAGGCCATTATGGACATCAGGCCCTACAATTTATATTACCCTTAATAAATATACTATTACCCTATAAATCTGAGCGTAAAAAATGAATTTTGCGATAAATTAAATTTTTGTAACATGAAATAAACTTTTGGCAACTTAACCCACAATATTAAATTTGAACAAAAATAATAATACCCCACATAAATTTAAAAACTTATTTAAAATCTTTTAATAACCTCTTCATTACAATTATCATCAACTGGTCGGGCAAAATATATGTAAGATCTGCATATACGCCCTATTATATAACTATTATTGTTGTTTTTTTATTATTTTTTTTTATTGAGATTTATCCTTTCTATTATGAATATTATTTTTTAAAGATAACATTTTTTAACTTGTAAATTTTAACTGATATCTGCTTTTTCTAATAAACTTTCGATTTTTTCCACAAGTCTACTAAATTAAAAGACAAGCAAAGATTACATCTGCAAAAAATAGACCCACAATTTTTTGAAAATATTTCACATTTACAAGGGTACTCTACACAGTGGCGTATCCAGGGGGGGGGGTTTAAACCCCCTTTTTCAGAAATTTTTGCGCCTGAATTTAAGAGGGGTCTTTTTTTGTGCGGGTATTTTTGACAAAAAAACCTAATAAAAAAAAATTTAAAAATGAAAATTTTTATAAAAAAATAATTATGATTTTTGTCATTTTAAATCGTGTTTTTAAACCAAGAAATTGTAAAAAAACACTGACTAGCCCTGGGCAAAAAAAATATCCTGGCTACGCCACTGTCTCAACATACTAGTAACTACAATGTATGTTGTTTTTGTACATTTTTAAACGGTAATTTAATGATAAGCGAATGTAAGACTGCCTTTTACCGAATAACGTAGGTCTGTATCCTGACGTGTAGCTAAGAAAGAAGTCTGTTCCTTTTTTGACGAAATTTAAAATAATTAGGGTTATTATTTTTATTTTTATAAAATAATTATTATTTTTATTTTTATAAAATAATTATTTTTATTATTTTTATAACATAAAATAAACATTGCATAAATCACATACTTTAGGCATATTTTAATGTATAACTTTTCTATTACTTTTAATCGGCAAAAATGCCTAAGTAATTTATGCTATACTCTTAGACATAGGGAAATTTTTTAAAAAGGGGTACGCTCTCCCATTTGTTTGTCCTAATTTTTTACCATAAGCATCTCTTGACATTTCCTTTTCAAATTTAAAAGGTTTTAAGGCGTATCTCTTTTAAATTTTGAAAAAGTTTATGCAAGTAAAAATATTTTCTTCGTGAGCATCTCTGTCTTTTTCAAGATATTTTATTGCCCGATCTTTCGAATAAACAATTAACATGTTGGTATTACCGAAATATGCGTAATCTTAAGGCGTGTCCCAAAAAATTCTTTAGAGTATTTTGATATACAAGATTAGGGCTAAAAAATAAACCAGTGCAAAATCCACGAGATAATTTTTTTTCGTGTCCTAAAAAAACAATTTCGTAAAAATTCTTTAGTGAAATTCTCTAGAGAAATTACCCCTCAAGCCTTGGGCCATAAAAAAACATACTCGAGAGTATATAAGTAAAATAAAAACAACAGATAACAAGGCAATTATTATGGGAACAATAAAACTCAACAAAGAGGCTTTTTTTACTGATTACATATATTTAATGATACTAAAAACATTTTCGAGTATAACTATTATGGATTATATGCCAACCGTTCTTCTTAATTGATTTTATAACTGTGTTCAAAATACAAATTTTACACATATAAAACAATCAACCCAACCTAAAAAAATAAAGTATTTATTTTACCATAAATTTTCTCAAGTAATTTTTACTAAAATATTTAGTGACCCATATTTTTTCACTGAAGAAAATTCTTATGAGGATAAATCACTAGTGTAAATCACTAGAGTTTTTTCTGGTACACACCTTAAATGATTCGGTGTGGGTTTTAAATATGGTAGGAATAAAATGAAGATGGAATAAAAACCCTTTTTCTCCCCATGACATATGGAAATGTATGGAACTTGCAAAAAAGCTTCTTCTATGTACTTATGACATGAATTTGTCAAAAAAACGTAGCACTTAACATTTTTTAAAATAGTACTCTCATTGTTTATTGTCTTGTAATACTTTACGTCTTTTCGGCGGATAATATTTTTATTATAATAAACACCATTTTTTTATCTTATTCCGCTCTAAAGCATTTTATTGTATATCAATGCACGAAAAAAAATTGCTATTGAATATACTAAAAATCACATAAAATTTTGCATTTTTATGGTAAATTATATACTGCAAAATAGTAAAATAACAAAATCCACCAACTTTGCGATATTATTATTTATACCGAGACTTAAAAAGTAAATTGTTTCATTAATGTCAATCCTTTTTACTCTGCATTTAGTTATGCATAATATATGTTACTTTGTCATTTAATCTTTTTTTTTGTTTTAAAGGAAATTTCCGGGTTAATAACAACAACAAGTATCAAATAATAGTAAATAATATGTATAACTTTACAAAAAATACAGAAGATACTCTTTACTATATGGTGTTTCCAAGAAATTGACGTTTAAACTTTTTTTATTATATTAAAGTTTTCCAAGAACTAAAAAAAGAAAAACATTACTTACCCGTGCTTTGTTACACTTAAATTTAACGCATATTTTATAATTATCAGGGTTGTATATTATTACGGTATATTTATAGAAAAATCATATTATGTTTTGCGTTTTTTATAAGCTATTATTCTCAATTTTTATTATAATAAAATGGATTTTTGTAGAGGGTAACTGCTTTATTTTATTACTCGATTTTTTTGTAATTAATACTATGGAATGTCTAAAAAATCTAACATAAAATTCAATTTTTGTAGAGGTTTAACTGCCGGATACATTTAGTTATAGATAGGGTCCTCAAATCAACCGGAACTTTCCCGGATCAACCACTCACCCGGAAAACCGGATCTAACCCGACCCAACCGGAATAACATAGTATGTACTGGAACATGATTACATTCATTTTACATAAAACCGGATTGTCTCAGATGACCTAATGTATTAGAATCAGGAGAATTAAATTACGATGAATAGATTTACGACGTGAATTATATTTAATTATAAAATGGAATGCTTATATTGCTTTTTTATATAAGTATAATAACGTGTTTTTCTTCAAAATTTGACGAAAACATATATTATTCCTTCGTATTCTTCCTATCTTAAAATCGGCATTTATGGGTGGAAATAAAATATGGAACCAAGAATTCAAAAACTTTACACACACGAACAATAAAGCAACATTCTCCGAATTATCGGGTTAACCCGAAACCATCCGATAGGCGGAGGTATAGAAATATTATTTTATATTCTTTTTTGGGGACAAATCACCCGGTTGATTTGAGGACCCTAGTTATAGATATTTAATTCTTTGATTTTTTCTTGGAAAGGGAGGGCTTATTAACCCTTTCACACTGTATCACACATATATGTGTGAAAAAAAGGGGTCTAAAAATAGTTATCACACAAATATGTGTGATGAAAAAGGGGTCTAAAAATAGTTATCACACAAATATGTGTGA
>JAQFYM010004446.1:0-15513 GCA_034694785.1 Agrenia bidenticulata | reverse complement strand
TTGGATTTGAAGAGAGTTATCGTGTTCACAGACAGACGGACATAGTGATCACATAAGCCCTGGCTCGGGCTAAAAATCGTTAATTTCAAAATGGAATTTCAAAATTACTTTTTATAATCTTTCTATAGGTCTGTCTAATATGATGATGGACGGAGATTTCCTTCGTACCAGTTGCGGATCACCAAATTATGCAGCTCCTGAAGTAATCTCGGGAAAACTGTACGCCGGTCCTGAAGTGGATATATGGTCCTGTGGAGTCATTCTATATGCTTTATTATGTGGTACATTACCTTTTGATGACGAACACGTGCCAACACTTTTCCGGAAGATTAAATGTTAGTAAAAATTTATTAAAATTCCCTGGTTTAGACATTGAATATTCTCACTGAACACATTTTGGTGATTTAGCTGGTGTTTTTCCCGTCCCGGACTATCTGAACAAGACTGTAGTTGGATTACTTTGTCACATGCTTCAGGTCGATCCTATGAAGAGAGCCACGATAGAAGATATTAAGTACGTTGAAGTTTAACAACAATTTTTTCTGGTGTCCGGTCTCCGGTGAGAAAAAAATTTACATTACTATTTAAGGAAACACGAGTGGTTCCAAAAAGAACTACCCGGATACCTTTTCCCATCTCCTGTCGACCAAGACACATCCGTTATCGACCCAGAAGCAGTGCAGGAAGTCTGTGAGGTAAGGGTAAGGAAATTACTTAGTATCTTTAACTAATATTTTTCCTGCTTTAACTTCCCTGTTAATATGTTAGCACTCATTCAGATAGGATAGATTTACCCGCACTTGTGTATACCAGAATGTTCTGCTTTGTGGTCTAGAAATTCGGTGTGAAGGAATCTGAAGTTCATAATGCCCTTCTGAGTGGAGATCCTCATGATCAACTGGCAATTGCCTATCATCTTATAATGGACAATCGAAGGATTGCCGACGAAGCAGCAAAAGCTGAACTTAAAGATTTCTATGTAGCCGGCAGTCCTCCACCTGCTGCGTTCCCTTCTGATGGAGTGCATAGCCCTATTCGTCCTCACCCAGAAAGGATTGCCCGTGAGTTAAAAAGGAGCAAATCAACATACGCTTTAATTTTTAAAAAAATTCAAACTAATTGACTCTTGGATTATAATTTTTCAGCTCTTCGAGAACGTGTGATAACCTCATCGGCATCCACCGGTGCTGGAAATAATATGGATAGACATAAGAACAGTGGAGTAAAAAGGGCCAAGTGGCATCTTGGAATTCGTTCTCAAAGCAAGCCTCATGATATCATGAACGAAGTATATCGTGCAATGAAAACTCTTGATTTTGTAAGGCCAATAATATACCTAAGCTTAATCTTGAATGCAAGTCATTTCTATATCACACTTAACATTTCTAACCATTCGCTTCTGTCAGGAATGGAAAATAGTCAATCCATACCATGTCCGGGTTCGAAGGAAGAGTCCTAGCAATACAAAGCATGCCAAAATGTCCTTACAGTTATACCAAGTGGACTACAAAAGCTACTTGCTGGATTTCAAAAGCTTAAGTTGCGAAGATCAGGAGAATCCTCATTCGAGTAAGCCTTAGTCATCATAAACATTTCATAATATGCAATGGAATGTCCTTGTTCCTGGCATTGAAATATGATGCGCTTGTTTATAAAATAATCCCCATAGGCGCAGAAATGATACCTCAGCTAGCATTAGGAAGCAGTCATCACACGATGGAGTTTTTCGAGATGTGTGCAGCTCTTATTACGCAATTGGCTCGGTAGTCAAATAAGGAGATATCAGTGAACTTTAACGCAGTAAACAACAAATGAAATCTAAATACACGGAATCAAAGGCATTAAAATCTTCTTTTAAAGTTTGAAGCTCGGGTTTATACAACCAATTGATTACAACAGTTAAAACGTTAAAAAACTTGTTCACCTCAAAATTAATCTCAAACTCAGCTACGAAATTTGACTTTCGTTCAGAACTTTAATATAGTGTTAGTTGCTCTTATGGATATTAATGACTTTGTTCTTATCATTATTCTATTAAGTACAAACAAAAATAAACGGATCAGTGTGATTGGTCTTTATTAAAAGTAGGTACTGTATAGGCCTAATTATTTCCTTCATTTTCAAAGTTCTAAAGTTCTAACTCATCCACTTGCCTATCTTGTAAAGTTCAATTAAGACTCTAATTATGAACTTATCTTAATCAATGTTACTGGCAAGTAAACAAGTGCATATTGAAAAAGTATACTCAAAGACCCAAATCAGGACTTCACAAGACTTGAAGCTTTTATTGTTTCAAAGCAAACTGCTTCGACGGTACCCATATGACAAGGCATGGAATTCGTTCACATCCCTTTCTGAACCACTAAACGGTGTGTTTTAATCAATAATGCTACAGATTCAAGATTGATAAATATTTCATGTCTATTCCATTCCTGATACTAAACTTAAGTACGAGATCATTTTTAGGAAGCCGTTGAAAGTTTATGCAGAATTCTGCATTCTGCATGATAGTGGGATTGCGCCTTTATCCCCAACCTTAGGAAAAAAAACCATTCTTCGAGATTCATTTTCTTTACTTAAACATTGAAAATTCATATAAATTTTCCCCTTTCGTAATTTTTTTGAAATCAAGAGGAATCTGCACATGATTCAAGACACAAGGACTTTAATTCAATTAAAAAAACGTCCGATCAAAGCCTACATGTTTCGAAATCTTGATCTGTATCGAAAACAGAAACTCTGTGTTTCGCTATATAGTTAAAATTGAATGTGTTGAAAATAAATTATTTTAAAAGCTCTATCCTCTAGAACGTGTCATTTTCATACGCTTCCATGCCCCCCCCCCCCTACCAAGCTGATAAGTTAAGTCTTGCATCAACCGTTCTCAATAATTAAATGTAGATTCAATATAAAACTAAGTCTCGTTGCATGGAATTTCGGGGCTTTCTTCGGGTAATAAACAATAACCTGAGCTCAATCTCCCTCCACCCCGAAGGATGAGTGGCTTTGAGGTGGTTTTAGTTGGTCCTTTTTCTCCACGTGCCCCCAGCACATATCTCAAACAGTGTGCACACAGTGTGCCACACTCGCCTCGGAAGCCCACAGATTTCCTGTACCGGTCCAACGAGGACGAAGAGGGGGGAATAAAGCGGAAGGTTTTGAGGCAAGATCCGAGGTTTCTCATAAAAATCTCAAGCTGCCTCTGCCTCTGCCACCACTGCCACTCGCACTCTCTCCGTCGTCCCAGTGTGCCGATCTACGTGAGAAAGAAAAAGGTTCACTCACTCGAGATTGTGTGTTTGAGGTAACAAGTCCCTCTCTCTCTCTACATTCAACATTGGATTAAAGGAGCCGTCAAACCAACTCGTCCGACAAGGGCAAAGTCAAATCAGCCCAGGTGTAACATTACGGTAAGTAGTACTTTCTTGTCAATTAGTTAAATGAGTTGTATGGACGCTGATTTGCATTATTTTGGGTCGTGGGCTGAGGGATTGTGTGGTAGTTAGGTGGTTGGTTGTGATGCTGGACTTGGGCCGAGGTGTCTCGTGGTCAGCGTACATGGAGTTGGATGTACGGCTCTGGTCTCTTATCGAGTCTTTGTGTGGCAGGAGGTGCATGCTTTCATCAGCTGGCTTGGGACAAGGAATATTTTGATGCTAGGATTGTATTTAGGGGTGCTATATGGGTGGGCTGTGCAGTGGAGGCAGAAGTGGCAGAGAGGACAAGTTACCAGCTCAAAAAGCGACGCTGTTGGTTTCAAATGTTTCAGTATTTGCTCATGTCACATGTCATCGTTTGAAGTAGGATTTGGATCGAGTTGGTTGCTATGTCATATTTTGCCATGACAGAACATGTCCTTAATTGTCTAATAATGTAATAAATTGAGTCATTTTTATGTAAGAGAGTTTTGGTAATTCTGATATTTGGGTAGGGATTTTGTATGTTTGTGGTAGGGCTGTAGAATACGGTTAGTACTTAATTTTGTAATGGCAAACACCCGTTTTAGTAGCTATGAGGGATTGTTTGTAAAGTATAAGAAATGTTGAGCCATAATCATAGTATTTAAATTATTTAAATAAGATTTTGTTTGAATTTTAGACCGGAAATGAAGACTGACGGATTTTAATAATTGAAAGACTGACGAACGACCGTAAGCGTTTCTTGAAAATGGCTCAAAACTCTCGTGGTGCAGATGTTAGGGCAATATCTATCAAGTTGCAGAGTCTTCTACAGATACCTTCGTCGGAAACTGTGACAGAGCCTGGCCAGACAACAGGTATTTTATTGAGATAAGAGATAAATACCTCTCTATAATACATGTATGTAAAGCTGTGGCTCATTTTATTTTTATGACTTTTAGAAAGTTTTCGTGCAGTGGCACCGGCACAGCAGTCCAATACGGACAATGGACGCGATAGAAGTCTTCGTCCTGCTGATCATTTGAACCAAGTGGGGAAAAGTATTGCAAAGGGTACAGAGGGAATGCTTGACCGTCACGGGCAGAAGGAGAAATTGTCTCGACACACAGGGCATACAATTTCAACTTCGGAGCCGAATTCGGGTTCTGTTCCTGGCAACGCTTTCTCCGCTCCAGTGATTGTTGCTTCCGCTGACTACAGGGTGCCAGGGGTGCCTACACTCGGAAGAATTCATCCAATAGCACACCTGGCGAATGATCATCATCCAACTCAAATAGTGCCTAGCCAAAGAAGTGGGGATGTTTGCTCACAAAATCCTACTGAAAAGTCGGTTGATGAGTATGCTCATAGAAAATACACTGAAGCTCTTAACGTGAACTCGGATGAAACTAGAAAAAGCAGCTTCACCGAAACCGGCAGGGATTATGATCGAACGGCAATGTTCACACAGTTGTGGGAGATGGACGAACTCCCTGCCGATATCAAGAATAATAAAGTCGTTTTCATGAAAGAAGGAGTTGAGGATTCCCGTACCTCGCAGGGCAACTATTTTAACACATTAGATACACGAGTGAAAGGAGTGTTTGGCAACCATCTAATAGACACTCTTAACAAGGTTTGTGTTAATTTTATTCATAAATGTCTTAGTTTTTCAAGTTCATGACTTTCATGAGAATAATTTCTTGTTCTAGAAATCAGTAAAATTTCCGCGAGCCAAGTTTTATTGTAGAGCGTGTAACTATCATTTGGATTCGATCTACTCTTCTTTGAATCACATCGTACAAGAACGGCATTTGACTCAAGAAAAGGTAAGATACTAAAATTTCTGAAATTAAGATTTCAAATTTTTAAATAGGTAACATTGTGTTATTTTTATTTAACGTGTGCAGTCTCGAAAGCTGGATAGCACTGTAAGAAGCATTCCAGCAGCATCCAAAGAACACACTGATTACCTCAACACTCTGATCCTTAGCGTCGCTAATGACAATTATTTGACGAAGTCTGATCAAATGCAACGTCTACTTGTTTATATTAGCGTGAGAGAGGCTATAAAAAAGGCTGGAATTGGTGGGTCTCAAGCTTAATACTAATTTTCATTATTATAGCAGAATTGATGAGAAATTATATATTCGTTTCAACAGACTGTGCGGTTACTATGTTCGGATCTACGGTCCCAGGATTTGGATTCTCCACTTCTGATTTAAATATTAATGTGTCATTCCCAACCGAAGGAGGCACAGGCAATGAAGTAGGACGACCAGCGTCTCCAAAAACGCCTGGTCCCAGTGGATCAAACCTTGATATAAGCCAGCAAATTTCGATCATTGTCAAGGCCTTGGAAAATACGCCGGATATTGGGTGAGTTACCTATGTACTTCTTTAAATACTAATAAATAAGGTCCACATTTATTGACATTATGTGAAGAATCAAAGGTTTTATGCCCTGGTTACAGGAGGATCAAAGAATCGTATTCTACGAAAAAGCCAATAGTCGAATTCAAGTGTGAAAGGATAAACTTGAATTGTTCGATCCATTTTAACAACGGTTCGGGCGTATGGTTGGCTTGTCTTTTTGAAGAGTATGCCAAGCTAAGTGATAAAGTGAAGCCCCTTGTGATAGCATTCCGTTACTTTGCTCGGGTAGGCAAACTGCAATTTTGAGTTTGCAATAAAGGAAGTTAAATATTTCTAAGTTAATCCGTTTACTTTATTTTTAGATGTGTGAAATCGACATTCAAGACAATGGACTGTTACCGGGTCATTGTTACTCAATAATGGTACTTCATTTTCTACAACAAGTTGGAGTTATTCCAGTCCTACACTGTCTACCCAGAATTGACAGAAGTCGACCCTTTGCATGTAACGAGCATAAATATTTGCACTTCATCGTTCGTCTGTGATTGGCTGTTGATTTAATACTTAATTATTTTTGTTTGAATGTTTAGACGCTAATGAAGTGGGTTCTAATTGGTCGTCTTATAAC
Source organism: Agrenia bidenticulata (assembly GCA_034694785.1). NCBI lineage: Eukaryota > Metazoa > Arthropoda > Collembola > Entomobryomorpha > Isotomidae > Agrenia > Agrenia bidenticulata. The sequence goes on along the minus strand of JAQFYM010004446.1, from coordinate 9,111 downwards.
AAGCTGGATGTTGGTCAGCTGTGGCTAGGACTTCTAGCGTATTACTCGCTAGAGTTTGACTACAGGGATCGAGTGGTCACCATCAGTCGCACTGACATTCTGAAGCGAACAGACAAGTATTGGAACCGGCGACTTTCTATTGAAGGTATAAGAGAGGAATATAATAGCAATAGTATTTTAAGCAGTAGGAGCAGTACTGATACCTGATAACTGCTAACATTTTAATGTATGACTTTGTGCTTTGTTTACAGATCCTATTGTACCTTTGTCGAATATCTCTCGGTCGGTGTCGAATAATCGAATCTGCGATTATATCATTGACCGAATCAAGACAGCCTATAGATATTTTTCTATTCCCAGAACTGCTGTGGGGCCCATCTATGATGGAATCCTACAAGATGGGATGGCTAATAGCAAAAATGGATTCATTCGAACTATACTATTAGATAACGGTTATAGTTCTCAATCTATTAAAATTGTTGATTCGTCATTAAAAATGAACGAAAGGCATTTTTCGAATACGAACACAAGCAATGAAATATGCAAGGCAAGAATGGTTAAACACATGAATCATGAAGGGCTCCTCGAAGATTTTGTCCTCGGTAGTGATGCAGGATTCCTGCACGTCGTACTCAAGGGAAAGGATTTCGAGTACAAATTCGACCAGAGGAAATTTTGGGATGGAACGGTTAGTTGAGAAAGCAGTATTAATGATGTACGTAAATTGAAATAATTTAATAGTTGGATGATTTGTGCATAGCCTCCTCCATTGGTTTGTAAATCTTGCGGAAATGAGGGCCATGTTCGGAAAGAATGTCCAGAGGATAATATTCCTCCACTCGTGGAAATCGGACATCCGTCAGAATTGTCTCTAGTCTATCTAAAATCTGTTATATATAATAATTTTGGTAAGTTATGTTTCTGTGTACATTTGTAGTATAGTTTTTTTAAATTACTTCAAAATGGCTGAAAATTGAATGTTTTTGTAGGATTGGAGGCGCTTAATTCCGATGACATTTCGATCCGCGTGAAAATTGCCGAAGAAATTCAGCAAATGATAAGCCGAGTTTACCCAGATGTTCGTCTCACATTGTTTGGGTCTTCTCAAAACAAATTTGGACTGCGGCACTCGGATATAGACGTCTGTATGAGTTTTAGGAGTCTATGTGTACCTCAAGGAGTACGTACATATAACTTGTATATTATTATTCATTGTATTTATGTGTTACTATATTTGACTTTTGATTCTTAGGAAAGCCCTCTCAAATACATTGATGTGAACGAGGTTCTAATGAACGTAGTTACCACTTTAAAGGCGTCGGGTAGAATTACCGAAATTCTTCCTATTACATCGGCGAAGGTTCCTATAGTGAAATTCCGGCATAAATCTTACAAGCTTGAGGGTGATATCAGCATGTATAACCTTTTGGCGGTTCATAATACGTGTTTACTAAGGTCTTATTCTGACTTGGATTCTCGAGTTGGGGTACAGTTTTTTTATTTCTTTAATTGAGTACATGTTGTGGTAAATTTTAATGTTTTTTTAATGGTTTCAAATTAGGTGCTAGGGTGTTTTTTAAAGAAATTAGGCAAAATTTGTGATATCAGCGATGCGTCGAAAGCAAGCCTCTCATCGTATGGTTATATATTGATGTTGATTCACTTTCTTCAACGTCACCCTGTACCTGTGTTGCCAGTTTTGCAGGAGGTGAATTGCATTTTGATTGGCAATTAATTAATAAGGGATTGAATTTGACGAAACTGTTTTTTTTTTAATTATAGATTGCCCCTATTAATCATCCACCCGGTTACCCCCTACCTGTAAGAAGGATGGACGGATGCGATACATACTTTTTTGAAGATGTCACGCGGATCGTAAGTTTTTCTAATTTCCGCTTCATCCCATTCTATGTATTTTCTACAGTTGGTTATAAGTCTTTTAATATTTATTTATCAGGGAGAAGTGTGGAGTGGCTGCGGAAAAAATAGTGACAGCATCGAGCAGCTATGGTTGGCTTTCCTACGCTACTACACTGAAATCTTTGATTTCGAAACGAATGTGGTTTCCATCAGCCAGAGTCAAACGTTGACGCGGAAGAACAAATCGTGGTATACTAATTCGATCGCCATTGAAGATCCCTTTGAAAAATCTCACAATCTAGGATCGGGCTTGTCTCGCAGAAGTAAGTGTAGACGTATCACGTGTTCTTATGGACTTTAAAATTTTTGACTGATTTGTTATTTTTTTAAAATTTAAGTGAGTGTCCATATAATCAAAACTCTTCAACGCTTCAGAGTGCATTTCCACTCTTCCTCCGATTTCATTCAGCCTAACCGCAGCTACGTAAGTTCAACGTCCACGATTTGTATAAGATACTGGATCTATAGATTAATCGTAAAATTTATATTTATGTTGATACAGGACTGGTACATGGACCTCAATAAATTGCGAGGTGGTGATCCCCCAATTGACCGGCAGTGCCGTCTTTGCAATAGGATAGGCCACATAGCTCGAAACTGTACGTATAATGGCAGGCAGGAGCACGACTCCATCGTTGAGGAGGATGATGAACCGGTTAGAGGTGAAGCGGGCTATGAAACTAATTCCCCCCAGAAACAAACAAATGAAGGAGTTATTCATCACCCCGCGTCTTCTACAAACACAAGCTGTATTGGGTCGCAGCAACAGCCTCAGATGGTAATGGGACCACCTTACCACCAGACTCCATCCGTGTACCCATTCTCACCTATGTCTATGGGGCATCAGCCTATGGTTCGAATATCGTACGAAAATACCAGTTATCATCAAAATGGATTTATGCCAAGAATTGTCTACCCGTACTCTAATGTCGTAATGGTCCAAAACAAAGTTACTGATCCGGAAACCAGATATCTGAAAGGTAATGCAGAAAGATAGCTATATTTTTGAAGTTTTTGTTTTGACATTTTTGATCAGCAAGAATTTGTATTACTGTAGGATTTTCATTCTTCTGGAACATCGGAGAAAATCCTTGCAACCAAGTAGAATTTCACCTCTTGGAAATGGTAAAGAAATCAACGGGTGTAGTATTTGATAAGTATGTTCTACGAAAAGCCAGGGTAGTCAATAAGCCCACAGATTGTAGCGATCAAGCCAACGCATACATTGGGCCTGAACCAAAGGATGGAATGGCAATACCAAAGCAAAATCCAGAGCTTCTGATATTGAACAATGGCATGAATAGACATTTGTCGAACAACGCGCCTTATCGTTTCAACGGAATGCTTATGCAATACAACCCAACTACGTCCGGCCCTATGGTCTTCACAAGTGGTATGCAGCCTCCTCGCTATTCAGCCGTTCCCAATGGATTTGAATTTTCGAACCAAGTTCGCATGCAAGGATCTGTCCCACCACCTCCACCGGGGTTTGCCGCACTTTTTTCTTAATTGACGAGAGGTATATGTAGAGATAATCAAATACTCTAATTCAAATATTTTATTTTATTTTTTGGAAAGTAATACGAGTCTATGTCTGAGAAAGTATTTTAAATTAACTTGTACCCAGTAGGTTTTCCCGTAATAGAGCATTTAAACTGCTTCCACAATTAACTTTTTTAAATGTTATTCGGGAAATAATATACAATTGACACAGTAAAAAATCAATTACTTAGATTAGTAAAATATGACTCAGATGTTAGTATCTATTATTTTATACCAAATGGTTCTGCTCGTTATCTTGTAATGGAGATGAGTATTTAAAATACCGCATTCTTGAGAATGCTTTTATTGTTATATGTAAATAAGGTATAATTTTTGTACGTGACGTTTTCAAGGGTTATAGATGGTTTTTATAAAGATTCACGTTTATTCACAGCTGGTAGAGATGACAAAAGGTGTTTTGCATTTAAAGTAGATAGTTTATTCTTGACTGTTACGCGATATGGATTATACAAAGGAAATAAACTTCTGTGACCATTTGCAATTTGCATAACTGCTCCAAGTTCCGAATTAATTGATACATAACCCACAATAATCCCCAACTAATTGGCTATATAATTTTCGATGTGATATAATAGTAAAGGTGTAGGTCGAGACATCATTTATATTAGCCTTTAAATTCGATCAATAAATTTTGAATGTCACAGCAGAGCACGTTGAGATAGGCGTAATTTGACGAGAACGAAGGAAACGTGTAGCATTGAGGATTTACGACTTGGAAACTATAAACTAAAGTATTTTCTAAAATCTGTTAATCATTCCGTATCCATTTTTAGTCATCTTGTTGTTTCATAGGTTTGAAGAACTCGTACCTATTCGCAGAACTTTCTGAGTGGATCCTTGTCAAAGAGTTTCTAGTAAATCTGTAATTTAGCAATGGACATGGGAGTAACTTGATAAAATCACAAACATAGACCTACCGATATCGGCTAAAGAGGAACGATACTCCGCTGGACAATCAGTCTGAAAAATAAGCCGAGTTTTACAATCTTTGTTGTAGTACATTGTAGGTAACTATGACTAAATCTTACAAAAATTAATAGGTTCCATAAAAATATGTATTTGACTAACTCGTAAGTTGAACATACAAATATATAAGGCACTGGTAAAGAGACAGCCCGACTTGAAAATCTTGTGAAATTCAGATCATTTCCTTTTACCGTCATAATTCGACATGATGGATCTAACTTTAATAGCAAGGTCATCCATCCGATTACCATTCAAACTGTGGGCTATAAATTTAATTCCGTAGTATTCACTTCAAGGCGATATCCGCGTATGAACTCAACTGTTTTTAAAAGTCGTCAAAGTGAATGACTTGAAGGTTAAGAATGTCACGGTAAAGAAATGATGAAAAGTTCATCTCTGGATCTCGTTCATTTTCAGCTTGTTCCATTCTTCATCTCCAGTATTCTCCAGCTAAAGAGGGGTGAACGAAATGTGCTTATCTTTTCTCATAAGTTAAGACAAAGACGTGGGGATGCCTTCGTTCCATAGTATTTCATGTTTGGCAACAAGAGGACAGTTACGACACTTGGACCTACTGACTACTCCTAGTTAAATTGACTTTACGGAACTCAAGAATTCTAATGACTGTTATTGACTGCACCCGGTCGTTTAAGCAGGATGAAGGAACATAATTCCCTTGCTTTTAACAACCAGATAAATATAGATACCGAGGTTTCCGCAAACTATACATAATTACAGGCTACGTGTCACACTAAAATAATGAGTTTGTCTTCTCTCATCTAAAGTTAGCGTTCCTCTCCTATTGATGTAGCATCAGCATTCTGAATCAGAAGGGGCTTCTTTATAGCTAGGTTGGACTTGACGGCTCTCCATACAGTTGCATGTACAACTACTTGCGTACACTTGTGTTAAATCATTGGAAAGGTAAGCGTTTTTTGCAGTACAGAGGTAGCTTCGAAGATATCAAAAAAATAAACGACACTTGAGAGGAAATATCACCAGATCACATAGCTATCGCTTGGTACAGGGTCCAAATGTTTGTAGGCCCATAAATTGTTTGGTTGACTTTGACTGGTGCCTTGTTTTTCTTGGTTTGGGTGTGCCAGACGTATATCTGTGAGGATTCAAAAGATAATTTAGCTACTTGTTTCAAATTCAATGAAGTACATTATTTTCAATATTGATTGATTCCACCAACTCATGAATTTATAGAACTGAGTCATTACCTTGGTACAATTCTGAGCCTTGGGCTCAATGTCTTTCAATTTAATATTCAGGTTTTTGAGGAAGCCGTCCTCTTCGTATCCAGCTACGTAGGGCATCACAAGTTTGGGCCGCTGAAATTGAGATTTCACATAGTTTTAATAACATCAAGTTTCCAACGACTTAGCTTCTTTAATACGTTTCCAATACAGCCCAGAACCAATTAAATCAACATGGCGTTTAACAGTAGTTTTAAAGTTAGTTAAAACTTTTAAGTAATTCTTGTCGTTTGAACGAAGACCGTTGGAAACGGCTTTGGTCAGCTAAAAGTTTAGTATATTGACGAAAGTCGAGAGTCGAACTGTTCAAATTTATTGATTTAAGTATTTGAAATGAATTAACAAACTAAAACAATGAATTGAAACGTCTAAAAAGTTGATACTCCACTTCCACATTGTAGAATCAGTTACAACTCAATGCACTAGAATATGAAGCCCTTTGTGCATTGATATCATATCCTTTTAACGCTAAGGTAAATACTTTCTTTCTCGGAATCTCATGGGGATTGAGTTGATGTTGATGTTGATGCAAAGGGTCATCTCCATCTTTCTGGCTGGAGAAAGAATAATAGAAAATAATACCCGGAAGTCCTAAGGGCTTAAAAGTGGTTTAGCCCAACCAAATCTATCTTCTTTGAGTTCCACCATCCCTAAGTAATTTTTATTCTCTATTGAATAGAAACGTGGAACCCAGAGCCAATCTACTCATCCAAGAATTTAAGAGAACTTTTCCCAACAATTTGTGAGGATAGCAAACTAAATCTCAGTATTCTGATTTCTGATCAGTCCAAGGGCTCAGGGTTGGCCATTTTAAGGAAATTTAAAGTGAAAAATTGTGAAATTTTGTCAAATTTCAAAGCCTCAAAAAGTGTGCACAGTAAACAGTACACGAAAAATGTAAACCCATGAAATTTCACACCATTTTTATGCATGAAAAAAATAGTCTGCCAAAATTAACAGCACTAACACAATTACATTAATTGACCCTGACGCGATAATTGTTTATTTTCAATTGAATTTGTTTTAAATTACTTGCAGAAAGTTATTATCAATTGGTTGCTTATTCAAATAAAGATGAAACGTTACAATTGCCATTGGCAAAGCAAAAAGATCGAATTTTTTCCCAAATTGTCATCAAAAACTGACTGTAGTTATTTTCACGTTAAAAAAATTTCCTATTTTTCCTACTTCCAGGGCAGGGGTTAGAAAACTAAAGAAACAATTGTTTTCTTTCATATTTGTCATAAAAACATCTGAGAAATTCCAAATGGCCAACCCTGGAAGGGCTACTAAAGCGGTCTCTAAAGATGGCTTAGAAAGTTGTTAAAACTTAATTCCTCCCCATGTTTGGACAACAATGTGGCCATCTCATATCGTTGCTTTGTAAGGGAAATAGTTGATTCCAACTCTCTGAGAAATTGACTTGTTTATGGGAGGAGATTGGATTGACTCTGTGAGCAGATCATGAAATATACCCTCGGAGGGTTTGGTGTGCTGTGAAAGCGCATCAATTTCTTCGCTGATTGAACAGGCTCGAGATTGGAGATACTTCCAGACCCTCTTGAGATGTAACTCATAAGGTGGAGAGGAAGGAAATAATATGAGAGGCCCCACCCCCTCAAGGGAAAGCCTGGGAGTCTCTTAGAAAGCAATTTGAAAGATAAACTGCTACTGTATTATAGCCACTTGAACCACACTAGTACACAAAATGCAATTTGTACATCATACACAAGTCATAAAAATTCCCTCTCTCCGTCAAGTTCTCCTCCACCTAACGCTTTGAAGGGAAAAAACATGAAAAAACGTATCTATAGCTTCAAATATATAAATATATGAGACTAGTCATGAGATATTATATTATGTATCCATAGATCTGTCTTTATTAAGCTCTTTCATCCAATAGCTATGGCCTCGGAGCTTCCAATTCGACCCGGACTATGAATTATGGACACTAAGAAGAGATTGTATTTCATGAGCCTGAGCTGAGCTGCTGGGTGATTTCATTTCCTCAAAACGGTTAGGCATTATTTTTAGGGAGATGAAAAAAATGGGTGAATTATCTTTTGAGATTATTTTATAGAGGAAAGAAATGCAGAAAAACTTGGGATTCTGCACGAGTCCCAACTCTGAGGAGATGACAAGTGTGCATGAATGTTAGGGGAAAGGGAATTCGCTAAGAAAAAAGCCAAAACTCTAGTAAATTTTAAGCCTAATCCTTTTTCCTATGTCTTTCAGAGTTTAAGACGAGGTAACAAGGAGATTGGCTTGTATCTGTAGCTTATGATAAAAAACACGGGCTTTTTGTCCCCTTATAATAATATTATTATATGTTGGGCAATCTTGGAAGAATGGAAAACAATTTAAGCTTGAATCTCCAGTCTATGTCTTGGTTGTATTTTCAAGAGTGAACGACTCAAATTGTGAAATCTTGTTATTTTGTTTTGATTTTATTTTTAAATGTAAAAAAAGCCTTGAGAGTAAATCAGAGCTGAAAGAGTCTATAAAAATATAAGCTTAAATCTAAGAACTGAACTAGCAATTTAAATCCGATTATCTGGAATTGTACATGTGAAGTTGGGGCTTTTCTCTCTCTGTGTTTTTTTTGCATATGACATCCTACATCTTGCTCTGTTTTTAAATCCAGCTTGTTAGACTGTCATCGACTACGGAAATTACCTCTGAAGACACAGACATGTCCGTTGAGAGGTATTGAAGCTTGAGGATTTATAGAGCTGTATGAAATGTGGCAGACTTTGAAGGATTTAACTGTCCTACTGGATTTTTATCATGTTTACCTACCCGTAGCTCCCCCGTATTCCAAATGGATACTGTCAACTCTAGAGAATTGTTTATGGCTTTGTTCCCGGCTTTCACCCCGAGGCAGCTGGGAGTCTTTATGGAAATGAAACGCTCACTCCGCATATCCGGTTGACAACCGGGTTAAACATGATAAATACCGATTTCACCCACTTATTTTATATTCGGTGGGACGTAATAGTGTATTAACTGATTATATACATGTGGAGGCGTTATTGTTGACTCTGTAGCGAATCTACAATGCGGGCCGCCTTTCAGGTGACTTTTGACATGTAATTTTTAGTTCAACAATAAATTTCGTATCGCATTAAAAGTCCAAGCCATGTTTTCAAACAGTATTTGTTCATTCGGCTCGGAGAGCTATAATGTATTTCTGCTTTCAATCCTTTGGAGCCCCCGAGCATTCATGGGATGTTTTGATATCTAAACATTAAGAGCTGATGACCTGTGTTTGAGAGTTTGCGGTGTCCTGTCCTGTGTTAATTTCGTGTTTTTTTAAATTATTTATCCGATCTCGCCAATTTTTTTTTAATCGATAGATATTAATGAGGAGCTATCAAATTATAAAAAATATCTCGGAAAA
>JAQFYM010004445.1:0-15516 GCA_034694785.1 Agrenia bidenticulata | reverse complement strand
ATTAATATATTGTAAAATTGACAACCCATATGGCAAATAAAAATAAAAAGAACAAGCACGAACCTTGCCAACAATGTCAAAATTATACAGCAACTTGAGAAAAAGACCCTTTATTCACACATTTGTGATGAATTCAATATTAAGGATTATAACATGAGCAAAATTGCGAAAAATAACGGAAAATTTGCAAAATGCCGCGCTCCTTGATGAAAACATCGTATGAGTCTAGAAAACGCTAAAAATCACAAGACGTAATGACTTCATATTGATTCTATACATAAATGTACAATAAAAACATACCTCATAATGGACCTGCAATTAAGTTAATTGCTGAAAAATAGCGCGTAAGTTTCGAAAACGGTAATTTTCGTGGAAGCAATGTCTGACTCACTAAGCTACTGTAGAAAAATGAAATTACGAGGCAAAAGATTTTCGAGGAAGAAGGAGATGCCGATATTACAAAGGCTACGCAATATTTTGAGACTTTTAGACTCGTTAAGGTAAATTATAAACGGAATATATATTTAACTGTGATGAATTAGAATTGTTTTACAGAGTCTACTCAGATAGTTCTTTTAAATCAAAAAAAGGATAGGCCAAAGGAAAGAAAAGTAGCAAAGAGCGATTGACTTGATTGTATACCGTAAGTGTATTTGGCATGAAACTACCAATTTTTATTATAGAAAAAAGCGTAAAACCGCGCTGTTTTAGTCATAGGAATATTGAAGAAATATAAATTTTATATAGAGGCAACTCATTCGCATGGATGACACGCAATATGTTTTCGGAGTATTTAAAATATGTAAATGATTTAATGATAAAACAGAATGACAGAAAAATTTTAGTATTGTTGAGCACTTTAGCGGCATGCACTCGATAATTTTTCAAATGTAAAATTCAAATTCCTCCCGCCGTACACAAATCATATCTGCAGCCTCTTAATAGTAGAATTATCAGAGCCTTTAAAATGAGATATAAAACGAATTTATAGAACCGAGAGTTAAACTATGTAAATGAGATGAACACCCCGATTTATAAAAAGATAACTATATTTAATGCCCTTGAAATGATAATGTTTTCATGGAATGTCATATCTACTGAGACTTTTAAAAACTGCAGGAAAAGACTTTTGAGTGGCTTCACGCCAAGTACCACTACAATAAATAATGAAGATGAGTTTTGCATAGGCGTAGAAATAAAAACAGGGATTATTAGATTGTTTTAAAAAAATTTAATGTGTAAAAGGTTAGTAAATGTATGAATGACGAGAAAAAATTGCTTTTAGATGATCATATAACGCTATTGCACTGTAATTTTATATCGTATGCAACTACAGCCGCATGATAAAGTTACATATACAACAACGAAAACAGATGACCAATAAAAGTATCCAAGATAATCTAAATGATTTAAAATAAATGAATGACAATATTTGTCCCAAATTATTACCGTTGCTCTTAGATTATATCACTACAGTAAGCATTTAAGGCCAATAAAAAATAAACACTATTTTTAAAAATTTTAATAATATCTTTACTTTTCCGAAAATTTCAATTGGCAAGTTTGCAAATATCAGGTAAAAAAATAAGAAAAATGGCGGCAAAAAACCTTCCAATAGTGAGGTTTACCTGTAAAAGGAAGTAAAACCTATTTTGCCTGACACTGAAGAAATAATGAAACGAACAGAACAAATATATATTTTTAAAGTGATTTATAAGTAATGTATTTACAAAAAAGGCAAAAAGGGGGCCCCCTAGGTACGATCTTTTTCTTCCTACGGGCCTGGTGGCAAGTTGTTTTTTTTCACCGGGAAAGATGCATTGGAATTTTTGACGATCATGGAATTTGAATAACTTTATTTAATCAAATATATGACTTGAACATATGCGGTGTTTATGCATTTTGCAAAAATAACATAAATGGTTATAGTCATGGTACTCCATTTATATTATGTAGTTAACGTACCAAATATACTGGTTCACGACCAAATTTTCTTACCATTCAGACGCTCACATATTAAGATAAAAGCACGGCTTTTTTTTTAAAAATCGCTTTTTGTACTTTTTTGTTGTATAAAAGGTATGAATATACCACCTAATCAGCATTTTGGCTATCTTCATAACAAGATAATTATTACATAACAACAGATCATTCTGTAATACACTTTAACTATGTATGTAGACATATAGACCGTTACAGATTTGTGTAAATTACTGGGTTAAAAATGTTATCCAAGGGATGTTTTTCGTAAAATGAATATATATGTTTTTATAAACACCAGTGTTATCAGAGCTGGTTGTTTTTTTGATAAGAAACAAGATTAAAAGAATGTAGTATATAGATAAAATACTTCTAAATTTTATACATACTTTTTTTCTACAAATAACAGTTTTTTCCATTGATAAGGTTTTCAAACTGTAAACCTTTGAATTGATTTATGTTTGAAATAAAAAAAACCAAAGAGCCTGATTAGCAAGAACCTTGCAGTTTACGCATTGATTTTGCAATTACAAAGATTTTTTTACTGGTGTATATAAAAACGTTTACAAACTAAAAATAAATATAAAAAATACAAAAGCATACGCAAAAAATGTGCCGCTGCATGCATTATAACTACAAGGATATACTAATTTGTGTACCATATCTTGATTTTTTCGTTTTTAAAGATGCTGCGCATGACAATATTCGGTTTAAACAACTTATATGTAATGCGATTAACTATATAAAAAAACTAAAGCGTGCATATAAGCGCGTAGCAAAAAGAAATGTATGTTTTGGCATTTGGACACGCAAAACTATCTTAAAAGCTATATTACGGTGTATATTGGCAGTCAAAATTTATATCCGTTAGATAATTTGGATCAAACCGGTGCCTATGGATAAAAAACCAAAGTAAACCTTAATTATGCCTTTTTACATTGTATTGGCATTTATGTAGTTTCTAACATATTCCTTTTAGAAATATTCCTTTTTTTATATACTTTATTGCTTAATCTATGCAAAAAAAAAATTATATGGAAGTATTTAAGATTTTGTAATTACATATTTATTAATCAATAAACCCTTTCATTTTTTTTTGTTTCAAAAATTTAGAGGTTCAAAAAATAACTAAAAAAGATAGTATAATCGTAAATTGACTAAAAAAATGTTGTATTTTTAGCCCCAAAATTATATTTAAAACAAAACAAGTAAAAGGAAGATCTAATCATAAAAGACTGGTTTTAAACGGTATAAGTAACAAATAACAGATTTTGGCAAGACGATAAGTCCTAATAATCTAGAAAAAACAAGAAATCGCATTGCATGAAAAAATAAAAATTTTACTTCATAATTTACATGAAAGCTTACTGCTGAATATATTGAACGTGTGTGCAAACGAAAAGAAAATGCCTTAAAATGTTGCACTAACTTTTTGTTATTCAGAAAAATTTTTACCTATTGCAAATAAAATGTAAAAAGTTGCACTAGAATTTTGTATTCTGTACGCTTTAAAAACTCCAAGTTATATATGGTTGTGAAAGTAAATTGCATTAAATGCATTACGTATGATTGTAAAATATCGTTTAGAACTAAAAAACAATTTTCGTTAGTTATTCTTCGAAGCAGCGTATTAAATAAATATGTCTATACATAGACATCCCAATTAAATATGTTGATATTAGAATAAAAAACGTTAATCAATGACTTATTTGATGTAATAAGCAAAAGAACGAGAAAATAAGACTATGATCTAGATGATAAAAAACTTTTATATCTAATGGACTCTAAATCTACATAATGATGTAGGTAAAAATTAAAGAGACAATTTATTTATGATTTTTTATTATAAAGAAAGTCACAGAAGCAATTAAAAATTTTTCCGCCTACCAAAGAAAATATTTTTAAAAACTAAAATTTGGCAAAAATTAGTTTAAAATATGTGCGAACCATGTTTAATCGTATTATTAGACCATGTTAATGTATTTCACGGGCTTTTTGTCATCTTTTTATCATTGCATCGTCACTCGTAATCATGATATTTTAATTTCGTAAATCTTATATTTTTACCGATAGAAACTAGTAAAAAAAATAAAAAAATATATAATAAGTTTATTTCCCCCTTCTTACAACAGCAAATCAATGCATTTTTCCAATTTTTACTACGGAATAATTGGTTTTAATTTTATAACACCATTATCAATAACCAGCAAAAATCTTTGGTTCAAAAAAGACAAAAATCTGGAAAAAATCAAAAAAAGTTGGTAAAAAGAAACAAAATTCACAAAATCCAAACTAAGCTTATTCGAGTGAGGACAAAAATTCAAAAAATCAAATAAAATGTTAGACCAAATAAGGACCAAAAAACATAAAATCCAAAAAAAATAAAAAAATAGGAATCAAAATTATTAAAATAAAAAAAAATGGTTTAAATAAGAAACAAAGTTTAAAAAAAACCCAAAAAAAATACTCTAAATTAGTAAAGCAGAAGGAGCTAGAATTTAAACAATTATTGTTGCAAAAAACGAAGTAAAAAGCGCAGTTGCAGCGTATCATAGTTCAAATTAGAAAAATAATATGTCACGCGCTAAACCTGTTACCCGTGCTGAACCGGTAATTTAATGACGAAAAAAGCAATATTTCCAACAACAATGTAAAAAATCATTTAGTTTGAGTAAAGTAGCATTTTATCACGCTTTGCCTTATTAATTATTTTTCAAAAGATATTTTTTTGTTATGTTACGGTGGGTTATTTTTGCAAAAACAAAAAAAGTAGAACAATAGAGACTATCTAAGAAAAATCGGGATACAAAAAGCACTGATTACATTAGATATTATAAAAATGTGCATATTTTTGCTCGCTTGAAAAATTCAGTAATAGGTAACAGTCACGGCTCAACATGATTAACTAGTTAAAAGCAGGGATTCCCAAAAAATAATTGTTGCAAAAATATTTGCAATAAATTATTTTTGTTTTAAAAATAATTTATAATTTCTTTTGACCCATCCAAAGAAATGCCCGTGTTAGTGCTGAAGACAATTCTTTTTTGGCTATATATACACACCAATAAAGATAAAGGATGCAAAGATGAATTATCATTACCTATATGACGATAAAAAAGTATAAAAGAAAAATTTTAATTTTAAAAACTTACCATTTTAAACATTTTTTAATTTTTCTTGTGCGATAACAAAAGTTACAATCGTAAAAAATATAAACATACTTTATACTTTTATCTTAAAAAAAAATTCCGTAAATCACAACTTCTATAAAAAACAGAAATAAAAGTACACATGACATGTTTTATATTTCTTTTATTCTAAAACAATTTCACAAATAAAAAATACCAATGTCAAAAACTTAGGCACATTTTTTACTGTTTTTTTACACAACAAACTAAATCTCTTCTTATTTTTTGCCAATGTGTTTTATGTGAATGTAGTTTTCGTGGATGGATGTTGTTGTATGCCTATTATATTGTAAAAACTTGTAGTTTTTTACACGAAAAATATTCATAATTCGTAATATTTGTTTACAGTGCACATAGATACGAGCTTTTATAAAAAAAAAGACCCACCTTGCTTAAAATTACAAATGTTTTGTTAAATCAATAACCAAATTATTGATACAATAATCTGTTTTCATTTTTTGTAAAAGCCAATAGTTTAAAAATATTTTTTTGAGTGTCTCTGGTAACGAGCATAACAAAGAGTAAACGGGTTGTTTATGTACATTTATTGTTGTTTGCAAACCTTACAATGTTTTATTTTTTTGTTGATAAAGCGCTTTATATTTATTTTCAAATCATTTTTTGCAAAATTAAATAATATACTAAGTCCAATTTCACGAAATTTAAGAGTCATTAAAACTAAGATAATATTATTTATAGACTTGACAAGTATATGTAACCAAAATTAAAAATTAAAGCTTTTGATCTACCAGCTAATAAAAAAGTTAAAAATTTGCTCGGTAAAACCTGTCAGTTCATTTTTTGCACAAAAAAAAATATAAGAAATGCTGCATAAAAAATGAATGTTTGTACGAGATAGCAAATTTCTTGGAATTAATTTGGTATAGGATTTTTAAAATAAACATATATAACCAGAAAAATGGATATTGCTTTTAACTCCCCTAACTGGCTGCTCTTCGTGTCGTACAAATACTATGAGCTGTCCTTCATTTTTTATGGATTGCATTCTAAAAGTCCTAAATGACATACTTATAGGACAAAAGCTCCTTGTTACTCCTTTTTCTATAATTTTTGGTTGTTGTATCTATGCATTATGCAAAAAACAAGAAAAAACGTATAATATCATTCAAAAGCAAGATAAATCGTTTTTTATAATACAAAAACAAATTAATTATATTTTTGCAGATTTTTGCTATTTTTAGCTTTTATTGATCCTTTTAACCATCCTTTAGAAAAAACTTTAACATAAAACTTTAGCTAGAGATTACTTGTACCCAAGTATAAAATGTAATGTGCATTCTGCAAAAACAAAGATTACGATTTTACACATTTTTCTAGCCATAAATTTTGCTCCATTGGGAAAAAAATTGTTTAAAAGCCATCAGGCCAAGTAAGCCTACGTCCATTACATATGTTTATAAATATCATATGGCCATATTATAAAAGGCAAAACCTTCTTACCATGGCCATTATAGAAACCCATATATGGTAGATTTTTTTGCCAAATATACAACAAACTTTTAAAGAATTAATAAAATTTTGGTTCAATTTTAAGACGCAGATTATAAAAAACATATTCATTCACATATATTAACCTCTCAGTCCTTATCTTCTGTAAAAAAACATAATTGATTCAATTCCTTTGCAAGAATCATGAGATACTATCAGTGGGATGATCTTATCTATATAAAAGATCGAACTAGTAAAACCTTTAGTTTAATTTTTTTTGAATTTTCTTGCTACTCAAACATTCATTTTTTTTCTGGGTAACCAATTTGAAAAAGAACTTGACTCTGAGCAAATTTTAGAAAGTCATTAGGGGTACGAAAATATGAAAAATATGGAATTGATTTCCCTTCGTAATGACCATAATTTTTTGTCATATATGTGATATGGAATATTTTTTATGTGTCCCCTGGCTATCCGGAATGCAGATTTTTTGTCCAGAATGTACACCAATATTATTGGAAATATAAACCAGATAAAACCAGCGGCTTTTTTCAATATTTTAAAAATGCTTTTTTGCGATAGGTATTTTTTCTAACGTAGAATATGATTTACAAATGTTCCATTTGTTACAAAAAGTATTTAATATGTTTTTTAGCATGTAGACATTTGTATTGATGTGAATAAAATTGGTGTAATTTACATGACATATATAATGTATCTATAAAACACCCGTCAACGCGACGCAAGCAGTGAATATACATGTCGCATAAATATATTTGTAATGTTAATCAGGATTGAAAAGCAGAATTATAGTTATGAAATCTCTTGCGTTTTTTTTTCATAAAAAAAAACGTGCATTAAAAGATGATATCACTATAATATATGCTTTACAAATACATCACACATGCATTTTAGCTATATTAACGCTTACTAGAACAAAAATATTTTTTTAAGCAAGATTTGAATGCATGCCTTTGCACTTATAACGTATTTGTGTAGAATAGATTCAAAGAACCGTTTAACTGATTTTTTAATACAAATTTATTTTCAAAAAATGTCATTATATACGAGAAATTTATATCCACATACTTAGGGACAAGTGTTCACCAAAAAAAAGTTTTTAGCAAAACTAGTCATATAAAAAATTAAACCATTGGCTTTTATTTAAAAATTACATAAAATAATCTATTTTTTAGCTTTATCTTGCTTTATTAAAATCTTATAACCTATAGATTGTTTAAAGATACTTTTTTAAAAAAAACCGGTAAAGTGCGTATAAGCCATACATGTTTTATTGTTTTTTTAGGTTAGCAATTAAAACCAAAAAAAACGGATTTTAAATTGTAAATAAACCAAGTTGGCAACCCTTCTGCCGGTTACACACCTAGCTACATTATATATTGCAAAAATAAACGAAGGAATAGTTATGTGCTAAATTATTGCGTGTAAAATATCTACAAGCTAAAAGATGAAATAATTTAATCTAAAAATATGAATCATACATCATAGTATTTCTCAACATTAGCCGTTAATATTTTATAAATTTTTTTAAAAGTATTGTAATCTAGAACTATCAGTATTTAAGTTAAAAATAAATTACAGTTTGATATGTGTATTAATTGCATTTAAATAACCCACTACCTATACGACATTTAACACAAAAAAGAATATGACGATATATATAGGTGCATCAAGAAAAGTCTTTTAGTTAATTGTATTTTTACATTTAAAAATAAATATCTGTAACATATTTAATAGAAACATACTCTCTACCTGAAAAAAATCCAAATTCACCTTTTTTTAGGTTTTTCGTTTATACTAAAAATCATCATATAAATATACTTATATCTTTTATTGTCATCTTACGTATTGATAGGGTTCTAAAGAATATTTAATTGTTTAAATTATTTATCCTAAATTTTAACAAAATAATATTATGATTTTTAGATTTGTTTTCCATAGAGTTGTAAAAAACCCAAAAATATTATATTTTCAAAAAATTCGGTTTAGTTGATAAAATACGGTATTTTTCGCAATTTTTTGGGATTTTATTTTATTATAAATAGGCATATATATGTTAAATAATAAGAAGTTATTTCAACCTCAAAGTGGATTTTGATAAAGCCGTCTAAAAACTTTTCTAATTGTAATATTTACTTTTGTTTTTTTTAATTAATTTTATGCAATCTATAACCTTAAGACTGTAAACTTATTTTTTGTTGATTTTTATTTTTGCTCCTTATATCTACAAGCGTAATCCTACGTTACGATACCATTTTGCTCGTAAAGAAATACAAAAAAGTGCGGGCATTTTCTTAGTATTTACGGAAACACCGTTTTAAAAATATAAAGAAATAGCACAAAAAGCTTAAACTATACGAGAAACACGGTACAGATATATATAGCAAACCCAAAAAGCGTGATTTTGTTATAAAATAACTTGTCGAGTTTTTTTAGTTTTTTTTTTTAATAAAAATATGATAATTTTCACATCTTCGAAAAACAGGTTTTTTATACAGATAAATTGTGATTATGATGATTTAAGACGTTTTTGCAAAAAAAAAAAAAATACTGGTTTTTTTTACATAGGAGTTAACAATCACGTACCGTTAGGTTAACAAGTTAAAATTTAATAAAAAAATATAAAATGTATTAAATAACAAAATATATACAAAAAAGACAATAATAAGTATAACAAACATTCAAAAAAAGACTCTTACTTGCTTAATAGACACAAAATGAGTATATTTGTGATAACTAAAATTAAAATTAATACATAATAAGCACTGTCTAAATATTACTACTATTTAAAAAAACAATTATCCTACTTAGCAAAATCATCATCGTTTTTTTACTATTAACGAACTATAATTTTTTTGACCTAATAAAATGAAATCTAGAGATTTTGGGTTATACTCTCGATATTGCAGTTTTAACATCATATTAATGCATTGATTTCTTTAATTATCTACTATTTTGTATCCCTATAGCCAAAAAGGAACCCAAATGTTACAGGTATACTTCATCGTACTTATGCCTGCAAAGCTACAATAAAACGCATATAAGGGTAATAAACAGTCATTACATTTATTATTTAAAAAAACCTGAAAGAATCTAGGTGAATGAATAATTTCCATATTCCCGGAAATAATTCCGGAATGATTTGGTATATATATATTTTTTACAACCCTAGTTTTCCATAAAAATCTAAAAAAATAAGGCCTGCTAATGAGTACCTAATTGTGCTTTTTACAATAAGTAATTACCACCGCGTGCCAGAAACATTCATTTTAAAACTCCAAAGTAAATACGATGTGTTTATATTATAAAGAAGATATTTCATAATGTTGATTCATTTGATAAAAGAGTGAATCTGCTAAGATTTTTTTCTTATAATAAATGCTTATACCTTTTTTAAACAATTACTATTTTGATGCAGTTTTGTTGGAATGATGTGGATAATATGTATTATAAATGCTTATTTTTATTTATTTTTATAAAAAATATTTTAACGCAAAGTATACAAAAACTTAGTATACTTTTAATATTATTTCAATGTCTTTAATTAGTCATTAATCAGTTGATCTGATCATTGATGTTATGCTTTTTTCAAGTCTACAATTTTAAATAATCAGCGTGTAAATACGTACAATAAGGGGAAGTTAATAGCCGACATAATTTTACAGCATACTGATAAAACCATATTTCTATCTGACTTATAAACAAAAAAAAAAGTTATAAAAAAACATAAGGAAATACCCTATAAAATGATTTTAATATTTCTTTAGTTTCTTTTCTTTTATTTACCTGTCTCGTTGTCGACTATTCCTCTGAGAAAGCTCCCTTAAAAAAACAGGTAAAAATTCAGCCCTGTTGTTCGAATATTGTCGCATGCTCGCATGAAATTTTTAATTCTCGATTTTGCCTCTTTTAGTTGCGTTAGGCACATCTTTTCTTGTTTTGAAATGTAATGAGGACATGATCATACCCCCAGAAACATGCAGTATGACTATATAATACAAATTTACATTTAAGTTCGACCATTTAAAATCCTTTTCTCATTTCTCTGTATTTCATATATATTTTCTTTTTTTCGCTGTTTAATTCTTTTATCACATCTAAAATTTCTCCTTGTGGTAATAAAACTACCCATTTTGAAGCACTTCATTGCATTTTGCACATATAATAAAATTAAAAAGTCCAAAGACTACTTGGTAGTTCGTTACAAACGATTTTCTACCTGAATAAGACATAAAATGGGATGAATTAAATTTCAAAAACATAAAAAATATTTTTTTATCATGATAATTTTTTTTTGACATATGTCTAAAAAGCTAGTTCCCCAATAACTTGTCCCATGAATAAGGAACTTTAACGGGAAATTAATTTTCGAAGATTAAATTTTTAATATTAACCCTAAAAGAGTTTAGGCCAAATCACTAAGTGGAAAAGGGGGTCAAAAATAATAATTTCTGGACCAAAATAAGCACAAAAAAAATCCGACTAGCTGAAAATTTAAGGGGTCCAAAAATAATATTTTGGACAAAAATAAGGGGAAAAAAAATTGGATTGCTATAAATTTACGAGAGATAATGATTCTGAATAAAAGTAAGGGCAAAATTATCTAAATTACTAAAAAATAAAGTCAAATGAAAAAATAACAAAAAATGCAAAAAAACTACTAAAAATAATTATTTTATTTTTAAAAAAAAGGAAAAAGCGCAATATTTAGTAAAATTAAATCATATTTATAAATTTTGAAAAAATTTAAAAAGTGTAAAAAAAATATAAAAATTAAAAAATTAAAAAACTTTTAAATTATTATCTATAGAAAAAAAATGTTTTTGAAAATTATACAAATTTTTAGGTTTTAAAATTTTAAAAAATTTTTATTTTTAGAACGTTTTTACAAATTTTTTTAATTCTTAAAATTTTTTGCAATTTTTATAAATTTTTTTAATTTTTAAAAAATTTTGCAATTTTTCATAAATTTTTTTAATTCTTAAAAATTTTTGCAATTTTTGCAATTTTTACAAATTTTTGTAATTTTAAAAAATTTTACGAATTTTTAGAATTTTGAGCAAAAATTTTTTAATTTTTTTTAATTTTCACAATTTTCACCATTTTTTTATAATTTTTCTAAATTTTTCTAAAATTTACAAAAATTGCAAAAATTGCAAAAATTGCAAAAATTTTTAAGAATTTAATAAAAAGAAAAAATAGCAAAAATTTTTAAGAATAAAAAAAATTTGTAAAAATTACAAAAATTTGTAAAAATTTTAAAACTTTAGTTTTCTAAAAAATTTGTGAAAATTTTAAACATTTAAAAAATTGTGAAAATCAAAAAAATTATAGAAAATCAAAAAAATTTGTGTAAATAGTAAATCATTTAATAAAAATTTATAAAAATTTATAAAAATTTAAAAAATTTGTAAAAATTAAAAAAAAAAATATCAAAAATATACAATTTGTCAAAATTGTAAAAAATTTTAAAGAATAAAAAAAATTTGTAAAAAATTTTAAAAATGTAAAAAATTTGAAAAAATTAGAAACATATACAAAAATTTGTAAAAAAATGAAAAAAAAAGAAAAAACTGCCTAAGATAAGAAACATGAGATAAGAACGTTTAAAATGCTAACAGCCATTATTTTATCTTAACCCGCAAAGAAGTAATTACACATATATGTGTAATGGGCAATTTGTTCATTACACATATATGTGTAATGGGGAATTTAATCATTACACGCATGGGTGTAATGGCTAATTTAGTCATTACACATATATGTGTAATGGGCAATTTTGTCATTACACAGATATGTGTAATGGCCAATTTGGTCATTACTAGGGCAACCAAATGCATGTTTTGCAATTATTGCATGTATAATTGCATTTTTTGCAATTTTCTTCCTGTTTTTCCCATATTTTATTACCCCCATAAAATGGTGTCAAAGACCTCAGTGACAAATAAAAAGAAGAGAATAACGTTCTACATAAATCAACATAGTACAGAGCTCACGCAAACACCAAATGATGAGCTTGATTGTCAGGTTTGTAATTGTGAAGTCTCATCTGATAGAAAATCTTTAATTGATGCACATCTTAAGACAAGAAAGCACATAAAAAATAAAAGTAAAAAAGAGGAAATTGTACCACATGGGAATAAAGAGACTAAGATTTTAACCCAAACTTTTCACGTTGTTTCAGAGAAGAAACTAGAATTTATTACAATTATCATCAAGACTTTTCTGGCCACGAATATTCCACTTTACAAACTAAGACTGCCTGTACTTAAAAAATTGTTTAATTATTTGGGACAGCCATTACCATCTAAGACTACCATAAGAACGAGTATTAAGCAAGTTTATGATGAAAATCTAGAGACTATCAAAGAGAAAGTAGAAAATCAAGAAATAGTTCTTATACTAGATGAAACAATATCAAATGGCAAAAGTTACACCAAAGTATTAGTAGGACTGCTAAGAGAACCATCATCATGCTATTTGGTTGTTTGTAATATTCAGTATTATACAATAGTTTTGTTGTATGTAACAAACTTAATCAAAAAGACACTAGAACAATTCACCATCCAATCGCATCACCTTTATATTCTACTGAGTGACTCTGCATCATATATGGTATCTGCTGCATGCAAACTCAAACAGGAATATCTGCAATTATTTCATGTTTCGTGTGTGGCCCATTTATTTCAAACATCTCGTCTAAGATCGCCACCTATTTCACACATGTGAATTTTCTTATCGCATCCGTCAAATCTTCAATTAGTAAAAATGCTGAAAGAAAGAAATTGTTCCAAAATATTAACCTGCTGCCTAACCCGATATTATCAAGATGGGGAACATGGTTAAGAGCCGCCAAGTATTATAGTGAAAATTTTACTGAGGTAAAACAAATTGTAAATTCACATAAAAATGATGGCATTATTGTAAGAAAGGCTAAGGAAGCGATCAATAATACTTATAAACGAGGCGAGCTTTGGAAATGGAGCAAAAATATTTTTTCATGTTAAATTTAATTGACAAGGCCTGCAAAGTAACATGTTCGGGTGAAGAAGCAATAAATGATATTGAAAAACTAAATATTGAAAATGATGAAATAAAATTAAGTGAATATATTACTAAGAGAATGGACGCAAATATTTATACCGGATAAAAAATATGACTAGTGAAAATGTCAATCCTGAAATATATTGTATATTGTAAAGTCAATGTCAACCAGTATTTTAGTAGAAAGAAGCTTTTCACTGCTTAATAACTTAACGCTAAGAACAGTAACTTTATGGATACGAATTTAACGATGCATACGATTCGGCACTATAATTTTTTTCGTGAAGACAGTGATATTACTAAAAAATATTTTAAAATAAATTTTTTTGCATTTTTTGCAATTTTTGGTATTTAATTTTTACTTTAATGCATTTTATTTGCGCATTTTTTGATTGCCCTAGTCATTACACATATATGTGTAATAGCCAATTTAAGCATTACACAGATATGTGTAATGACATCTTTAAGGGCTAAAATATTTTGATAAGAAAAAAATATTATTAGTTTTACTTGCCTTATACACTTTAAAGAATATTACAAATATTTGTAATGTATGTAAGTACTTAATTCATAAATTTTTATCCTTTTATTTATGTTTTCATTCTGTAGCAATTCAATAATTATTAAAGTTACTTGCTCATATTTTACTTATTAATTTCTTATATAAGGAAAATGGCAATGTTTAAATTTTACAAGGCAAACTGCACCTCCGCAGTTTCTACTTTTGATATTTTTTTTATGTTTGATATTTATTTATATTTCAGTTTAAGGAATACAAAGCATTTGGGCACTACCGTAAAGTCGAGATTGTATGTTATTGTTATAAGGGCGTAATTTAAATAAAAGGAAAGTAAATGTCGCGAAAGTAAGCAATCAATGACAATATTAACCAGCATGTCAGGGGAAACCAAAAAAGGAGCATTAATGTATTAAACTGCATATTAGCTGTCTTGAAAAACTATATTATTTTTCGAATTGTATAAATGACCCCATTTTGCGATTTCTTATCATAAATTTTCAGTTCATGAAAGACATTTTTTTTGAGTGAAAATTATAAATATTTAATGGAAAGCACCATGAAATATCCTACTCATTACAGTAGTCATTTATTATGTATGATAAAATAAGTTTCGAAAATAAGGTCGGAATTATTTTAAAACTTACTTACAATCAGAACTTTACGGTATATAATCAGAAAAAAAGTCATTTATAACGCAGTTAATTCTTTTTATACCTACTTTGCTAGCATATTGTATTTAAAACACAATATAAAAAATTTTGATTAACGTATTCTTTACAAAAAATCAAAGTACTTTGTAACCAAGTTATAAAAAAATAACTCGGGCATAAAGGCATTAGTTAAAATTAGAACAAGACTTTAACTGTAGTTATATTTTCTTACCACAGGAATACTAAATATCTCTTAATTTTATCTAAATTAAGCTGTCAGTTTATGAACTCCTAATTTATTGTACATCCGAAATTCAAAAAAAATTATGACAATATTGCGTGAATATTATTTTAATTTTGTATTTGCATGTGTAAGGCTAGTCCAGGATTTTTCGTATAAGTCGCCAAAAAAAAAATCGTTGTTTATATAACGAGTAAAAAATACGGAAACACTGCTAGCAAAGCATTTCACAACTAGTGTACGTATATTTTATATGTTTTTACAATTTATTGTATTATTAAAAAATTTTAAGCATTTTACGTATTTACTAAAACTCGCATATACGTAAACTCGCATATACGTTTTTTCGCATATACGTAAACTCGCATATACGTAAACTCGCATATACGTAAACTCGCATATACGTAAACTCGCATATACGTA
>JAQFYM010004444.1:0-15516 GCA_034694785.1 Agrenia bidenticulata | reverse complement strand
AAATATATACAAAATGAGCTATATATACAGTTAAATGGGTTCGTCAAAAGAGAAAAAAATAGTTTTAGATTTTTTTTTGTTGATCATATGTATTATATATCATGCATATGTTGTAAATAAAGATTTTTTTATATAATAAATATCTATCGGTATTTTTAAACGGTAGAACAATGGAAAAAAAAAATTATTAATAGCCGTATATATCATCATGAATAGAAAGTAAAACCATTTTGCAACTGCACATTTCTTTGAATATCAAACATTGCAGTCGAAGAAATTTGTGTACATCAACTACAACACTTGCAGATATTAAGTTACTTTACAGAAATTTTTTAATGCATATATATGACAGCATAAATGTATAGTGTAAAAACAACAATTCTACAAAGGTTTCAATATGACTATCAGCATAAATTAGAAATATTTGTGCATTTGTAATATTTGTTTTAGTTTTTTTAGTTTGATTCAAAGAAAAAGCGTTCCGTTACTGTTTTAACTTTATTGCATTCCCTTTGAAATGAAAAAATTATGCAGCTTAACACGCCAAAAATAAATAAATTACACACTAAAAGAACAATCACATAAATATGTACTTACTGCAAATAATCACAGAAGTTATATATATATATATATGAGGATGGATCATTTCATAACAATATATATTTTATTACAAATTACCAAAAAACCCTGAGTGGTTCGCAAATATGGTGCCCCATTCAGAAAAAAAACGTGCATACAAACAGTAGAAAACTAGAACCTTAAAATAAAAAATAAAAAACAAAATAAAATAAAACACTGATAATTTGTGTTTGTTATAAAATAAAAATATATACATATGTATGATACCTCTTTCATTACAAAATTTATACTTTACATATAAATTTACAGATAGTATGCCTTAATATACAGATGCAAAGAAACTCAAAGTGTCGCTGAAAAAATATAGAAAGATTTTTTTTGACAGCATGACGATTTTTCAAATATAAGTTATGAATATAATACTATGTTGCATTGTAATATATTCGACAATTAACTACTATCAAAGCAAATATACCATCCTTTAACTGATTTTTTTATACGAAAAAACAACAAACTGCAAAACATACGGACAATATAACCATACTTAAAATTATGGTTTATGTAAGGAATTTTTTTTCTGGATAATATAGAACAATATTGCACATAGTAAGATTAACTGAGCCAAGTTGAAAATTTTTGCAGAAAAACATACAAAACTTTTTTTTTGTCTCGTACAAACTACCAAAATAATTTACTACCTGATATTTGTGATGATATTTAAAAAAAAATAAAAAAGATCTATTGCAGTAAGAATTTACATTGTTGTCGCGATGAAGCCCCGAACAGAAAGGGACGAAAAATAATAAACACAGTAAGTAGTGAATTAAACTTAAAACAAGTCATCTGATGTTTTTTATTTTGTAAACAATTAAATTACAAGATGCAAACGCCATGGGTAACACAAATTAAGGAATTTTAAAGTAAATCAAACAGTTAAATCTATTAGAAATTATAATTTTTTTATCTTATAATTAACGAAGCAGCATTATATTATCAGTGGGCTGGTTAACTAGTAAAAAAATGCGTACAGTGTAGTCGATTTACTTTTTCGCCCACGCCCTATACAATCTGTGTTTACAGTAAGAAATTCTTGCCAATGTTAAAAAATATTGTATCTTATTTAAAAACATGTTTAAAATCATTTTGTAAACACAAAGAGTTTTTATACTTATAGCTAAGTCAAAAAACTTTATTTTGAGGAGAAACAATGTAGAAGACGTGAGTGGAGTTTAATAAAACGTGTTTAAAAGCACTTTAACAGCATATATGAATACTTTTTGCGAACAAAGACTTACAAAACAATCAAAAAAAAATAAAGAAATTTATCTACTTCTTAAATTGCAGAAGAAATGATATATGCATTCACCGTAATTTTCAAATAAAAAATTCGCAAAAAAACTACAAAAAAAGATTTGGATGCTGAGTTACAGATTAGAATACTAACAAAAGGTACAAATACATTGATTGCGATAAAATGGTACGAAGATGATTAGTAACAAAAAAACCAGATTGTGGGGTTTGTATGAGATTTAAATTTTAAGATGTAAAAAGAAGATCAGATTTTTTAGACGCATCTTTTACAATGTGTGACGCGTAAAAAAGTTGTATTACTGTCAAATATATATCTAATGATAAGAATGCAAAAAAGAAAATAAAAACACTCTTTAATCCTCTAGTTCGAATTTTCTAAATTTTAAATGTCACTAATTTTTTTCTTAAATTGCAAATCGCAATATTTAACTTGACCCTTAATGCTTTTCCTTATAAGTTTAAGACCCATAGAATGAATAAATTAAATAGATATAAGAATGTTAGGTCAGGGCTTCCCATATGGGTTCAAATTGAACCCTTTTTTATTTATTGAACCCTTCAGGGTTCAAAATAATATCCCCTTAATGACTAGAGAAAACAATATGCAAGATAGTATTGAAAATATAGCCCCTCAGTTGCCCATTCCAAGGAAAGTTTCGATTGAAGCTTCTAGGAAAACCCGGTATTATTCATATGAATATCTATATTGTGGATTCTTTTTTATTAAAATTAACAAAATAGAGCACTTTGTTTGTATATTTTGCAATAAACAGAAGGCGAATAGTTCGATGGCAAAAGGCAAACTTGAGGAACATTGGATATATTCGCATGCCTTGCTAAACATAAGATACCCTTTCATGGTATTTTGAGGAGAAGTTTCAACAGTATATTCTGAAAACACAATTGGAAGAAGAAGAAAAAGCTGTAGTATTGAACACCGTGATGACCCATGATGCTCAAAAGATGAAAAAAATAAGTTTTGAGCGCACAATATATAGACAAATTAGTCAAAATGCCCTTCCATACACAATAGCTGAACGTTTTTAAAACCTATCTTAGTAGAGTATAATAAACTAGGAAATATAGAAGACAACGAAAAATTTGTAAATCAGCTTATATTGTCCGATAATTCAGTTAAGCGAGGTATTCAGTCTTTATCAATATCAATTCATAACTCTCTTTTGCTAAAATTAAGAAACGCGAAATTTTATTCGCTACAAATTGACGAATCAACAGATAAGGCAAACTTATCCCAACTTATTTGCTATGTTCGTTATTTAGATAACGATACCATTTCAGAAGATTTTTTATTTTTAAAGGAAATTAAAGACAACTGCACCGCTGAAAATATATATAGAATTGTCAATGATTATTTAATTTTGCATAATTTATCATATTTGCATCTTAACAGTTTATGTACCGATAATGCATCAGTTATGGTAGGGATCAAGACAGGATTTATGTCAAGAATGTTACGACATAATCCCAATTTAATTTTGAACCGGTGTATAATTCACACCAGTGTGCTAGGATGTAAATGTATGAATCCTGATTTTAAACACGTATTTTCCCAAATTAACAGAATTGTAAGATTGATAAAAAAGAGCCCTAAAAAAACACGCATTTTCGAAAAGATATATGAAAATAATAGTGATGAAAAGAAAAACAAATTAGTATTTTATAATGAAATCAGATGGCTATCAAAAGGAATTTTTTTATCCCGTATTTTTAGCGCACGAGTGTCTCTTTTACAATTTTTAACCATTGAAAAACATTATGAATATGTAAAATTTGTTGAAGAAAATGATAACTGGGCCAAAATTGGTGTAATGCTAGATATATATGCAGAGATGAATGCGTTAACTTTAAATTTACAAGGTTCTAATAGTAATATCTTGAATTTACGACTTCACATTCGACAGTTTATTGAAAAACTAGACTTGTGCATACATACAATGAAAACGGACAATAACTATAGTTTTTTATATAACTACAATAGCGTGGGTACTAAAGAAAACATTAATGAAAGTATTTTGGAAGTATTTAAAATTTTGAAAAGAAATTTCGAAACTAGGTTTCCGGGCTATGAAGAAAATCTGTATGATTGGATTATATATCCATTTGATGTAAAATGCGTAAATGATTTAGATCTTTCATTTAATGTAAAAGCTGATTTAGTAGCTTTGAAGAATGATTTAACTTATAAATCAAAATTTTACAGCACGAAATTGGAGTCATTTTGGATATCTCTGCATCAAAAATATCCACATGCTAGTGATTTTGCCGTTTCAATTTTAGTGCAATTCGGGAGTAGTTATTTATGTGAAAGTGGCTTTTCAAAAATGAACACATCTAAAACTTTGAAAAGAGCAAGTTTAAAAAATATAGAGGATGAATTAAGAGTAAGATTGTCAAAAAAATAATTAATAATACATTTATAATTGTAAATTCTTCTTATAAAATGTAATATGAGACATTCTTGTTTAATCCTTTTAAAAATCTCATTGTAATGCTGCATTTGTAGTTTTCCAAACTCCTCTAGCAATGTAATTAGCACATAGGCGTTATAACAACGCCTTTCCTTGGCCATAAAATGCATCACTCTCTTTCATATTTATATTAAAGTAAATAGATAACTATCTTATCCTTCTTTTATATTATGTTTCTATCGGATTCATTTATAAAATCAACTATATTTATATATGGGCTAAAATCATTATCTTAGTATGGCAGGGTAAACATAGCACATATTTATCATTTCAATATCATATATTGGGCTGTGTTGGTTACTCTTTTTTCATCATTTTGCATCTGCA
The DNA here is from genome assembly GCA_034694785.1 of Agrenia bidenticulata. NCBI lineage: Eukaryota > Metazoa > Arthropoda > Collembola > Entomobryomorpha > Isotomidae > Agrenia > Agrenia bidenticulata. Next base: position 10,810 of record JAQFYM010004444.1, on the reverse strand, counting down.
AACTATGACATTCAATGGGTTCAAAAACTCTTACTCTTTTAAGGGGGGTTCAAAAATATGAAATTTGTGGGACGCCCTGTGTTAGGAACATAACAAAACAAAATCAGCAAAAAATAAAAAATAGCCAACAAATAGATCATTAAGCGCATTTTATGCAATTTATTTTTGTTATTATATTCATAATACTTTACTTTAGGAGAAATGATAAGAACAACTATTAAAATTAGAAGATGACAGATTAAAATCAGCGTGTATTTTGTCAAATACAGTATTTAACATATTTTATTAGTATAAACAATTTATTAACAGTTTCTTTCATAAAGGCCGAGTTTACTCCTTGATTTTACCTTTTATGCTAAGGTGACTCTAGGAAAAGGACTGAAGCTTTTTTTTACGGTTAGTTTATAACAGAGCTTAAAAAAATATGGGTCTCTAAAAAAATTTGTATAAAAATATAGTAAAAAATAGTTCTATAACGCTTTTTCTCTTTAAATTTTTGATTTGGTTTTATTTTTCTTTCTAGCATTTTAAGAGATTTTAAGGGATTTATCTCTTTTTTTACCCTTTTCTTTTACCTAAAAATTGAAATTTTAAAGACGTTAAACTCTCCGACTAACAAACCTACTTAACAAAGTAAGGCCATTGTAAGCTTTAAAAAACAATGATATGTTGGAAATTGTTGGCCCAAGTTCTTTTTATTGGTAACCGTGCAAAGGTATTTTTGGATGCGAATTTAGACAAGGGACTAGTATTTACAATACACATATTATATGACACTCGCATACATAATCCCACAAAGAGCTTAACAATTTTAATCTCTGCTCCCAGTGGACACGGGGAAAAAAGGTTTTTTATGGAGTTTTGGCTGCATAATAATCTTTCTATTGAAAAAAATAGGTTGATTCATACAATATTAAAATAATTGAAAAATATGTTGGATTTAAACCAGATTCAGCTCGAACTATAGCAAGAAAATTATCCCAAACAAATATGATACACTAATGGAAAAGATCTTTTTCAAATTTAATACTTACCTTTTTTATATCATGTTGATTGAGTTCAGACTCTCGTCAACAAAAGATTTTATATATCTTAATAGGGGGTTTTAAATGCCGATAAATAATGCCCGTATTTAATATTGAAATTCATAAATGTAATTCATCTAAAATAATAAGTGTAATTAACACCTTGGTAGTTAAAATTCTGGATAATTATACAGAATATGAAAGTGAACGGGTGTTAATAACTGATGCAGCCTCATACTGCCTTAAAGTCGGCAAAGCCCTAAAGGATATTTATCCATCACGTAGACACATAACTTGTTTGTGTAATGAATTTCATAATTTTTCCGACACTATCGGTAAAAAGACACCTGATAGAAAAAGATTTACCGCGACACTGGAACCAGAACTGCGATACAAAGAGAATTATAAGATTTTTTACAAATTAACTAATTTACCAAAACCCAAGTTTTGAAATTAAATAAGATGGGGAGATTATATAAAATGTAGTGTTAGTTTCTATGATAACAGTTCATCTATTAAAAATTGTATTGATAGCAAAGACCCTAGTTTTTGTTTTTGGCAATTGTGGTATTCAGGTGAATTTATAGATTGCCATAAATGCTTTTATAAATATCGCACCGTCCCATGTAATTAAAAAACTTTAAACTAGTAATATTACAGTCCAAGAACAGGTCAATATTATTAAAGACTTTTCTTAATCAATTGATAATGAGGAAGGTAAAACAAGATGAAAGAATATTTTAACCCTAAATCCGGATTATAATTATTTAAAAAACTATCGTTTTACTTTTGTAAATGAATACAAAAGAGCTTTAAATTTTCGCGCGCTTTAATCGGAGGATGTTGAATCATCATTGAGCAATTATAAACATATTTTTAATAATAAAAGAGGAAAGTATGAAGGTCATAGTTATGAAGAGCTTTTTACAATATTATTTTTATGTTGAACGTTGATGAAGTAAATCAATAATCATTTAATTTTATTTTACCCGTTTTTATAAAGTGAAATGTAATTCATTGTTGTAATTTCCAACTTTGAAATGCAAAATAAAAGTACTTCCCAAGTAACCAATATGAATGTCTAAAATGCAACAATAATTTTTCGTAAAAGATTGGTTTTATATCATACCCCAACCATGTGGTCGCCACTTATCCATACTTGCACATTCTTTACTTGATTTTCATCTCATAAAACTATATCTTGTTGGTAGCATATTGAAACACCATTTTTTTCACGAAGCATGAATGCATACCATGAAGATATTCATGCTCCTTCTATTTGACATTTAATCTAAATGGTGAAGTCTGAGAGACAGCGCCAAAATAAATTTGGAATTGCAATACAAAGGAAACAATCTAAGAGTAATATTGTAATAAAGAATTAAGATGGTATATTGGTTTGTAATTTATTTGTTGTTTTGCAATGATGAATCTAACACTTATCTGTCAGATTATATAAGACTCTAATAAGGTGAGATCTTATGCTTCTTAAGTCGTTGTCTACATAGAAAGATTGCATAAACATATTCTTGTACAGTAGCATCATTTATGAGAATTATGGTTGATTTAAGACCAATATCCAATTTTTTTTATTTATATCCTATGATCCCTATGCGATCATACACTAATTTTTTTCGACCCCTGGTTTATACATAAATAAAGGCTAATATGTTTTAATTTTTATTTTTAAATCACTCCAACAATAAAAAAATAATATAGTATGCATTAGTTGTAATAAATAATTTGTAGATTATTGGCGATTATATAATAGATTTCAGAGTTCTACGTACTAATTTTATCCAAAATTTTATAATATAATTATGGAAATATTTGGGTGGATTTCTACTATCTAATATTTAAGCATATTTCATATCTCAAAATAAGGGGTAACAACTAAGGGGTAAAACTACGATCTTTGTATTTGAGTTGATCTATTGATATCTAAAAAAATACTTTAAATATTACAATTGATTTCACGCCTGTTTTTTACCAATACCCCTTTGAAATTTGCATATGTTTTTGCAACCCCTACATATATGCCAGCAAAAATAAAAAACAAGCGCTGTGTTATAACGTAATATTTCTTACGATTTTAAATAAATTGTACATATTCTTGAATATCCACAAATAAACCCATATATTTATATTTTTTCGAGATTCGCTGTGCTTGTATTTCTAAAAAACTCAATGTAATATATATGTGGTAAAAGAAACAACTTTTCTTCTAGTAGATCATCTCATTGTGCAATTTATCATTTTTTACAATCAAAAAAGGCACATTTTTATGCTTTGCATTATTTTTTTTTCTTTGTGCCAACTATCTTTCAATAATAATAAAAAAAATTGCAATAAAGAAAAGATAGCATATATAAAGTTAAAAAAAGTAAAGTAGAGACAAAAAAACATAACAATAAAAAACACCGGAAATTTATTTATACGGTAACATCCCTTATAAACAGACCTTTTAAAAATAGGCCTTAAATAAAAATAATCCTATACATCCGATTTTTAAATGTAAAAGAATTTATAAAAAACCGATTTATGCATAAATATCACGATAATGCAAACGGCTACTTATGTATTTAATTTTTGTTTTAAACCCCTATTAAATGGAACGCGCGACGAAAAAAAAGATAACGAGTGTAAGAAAATCTTTTAGGACATTATAGAAATCAATATAATATTAAAAAAAAGACATGCTTCTGATAGAAGGATTTTTTAAATGTGGTCTTTTTTTTGCTTCTTATGTCTTTTCAATGATTTTCCCGACTGGATTAGGCAAGTAAATAGTCGTAAAGCTGCATTTATTGCTTGTTTGTAATATCATTTTAGATAACGTCTATGGTATAAGAAAATTGAATAAAAAAATTCGTTTTTTACTGGTATTTGTAATGCCCTGGTGTAATTATTTTTAACTTGTATATAAGTTAAAGTTAAGTTTTTTCATTAAAAAATTTATATAATTAAAAGATTTGAATACTTGAAGTACATTTTTTACTAAACTTTATTTAAATTGTAAAAAATTGTTAGTAAGTGGACTTCATTATGCGCTAGATTCTCTTTGTTTTGCAAATTGCCCCAAAAACAATCACACAGATTTCTTGCTGATTACTGAAAGACAAAATATAAAATTACCGCATAAGAGTTGCGCAAAAAAAATGCTGTTTTAATTTTATTTTTTATTTTTTGCAGTGTTATCTAGAAGGGGTTTAATTTTAAAAGAACGGAATTTCGTAAACACACCCAATAAAGACACAAAGTAAATTGTATATGTCAAATATTATGGTTTGTAATCTACAAGTAAAAGAGACGCGATTTATACTTTTTAAAAAAGGGCATAGTTTTTATAAATACTATGTATAATTTTTTACGCTGTATACAGAAGATTTATTGTAAGCCATAGTCGAAAAATACATACAAAAAATACGCAGTTTTAGACAGAAAAAAACCAATAATCATATACAACAATATTTTTTATAGTTATGTGATATATTATTAGGAATTTTATTGCGCAAAGATATTTAAAGCCGACGCAAATATTGTACTAGCGATTAATTTCTTTTTTTCGACGATTTGCAATACAAATGCGTAAAAGCAATTTCGTGTAAAATTTCTTTGTTTGTTTTTCCAGTAAATTCCTATTTTTTAACATTGTAAAACATGCTATTTTTCACAGCAAAGGCAAAATAGGAAAAATTTTTATTTCCCTTTAGCAAGGAGGCCTGCTCATAAAAGATGTTTCAAAAATGTAAATAAATGGGTATGTTTATAGATTTAACACATACCTTAAATGAGTAAAATAGTTACCGAATAATACCCGTATATAGTCTGTGGCATACTCAACAATTTTTTTCAACATAGAGACTAGTCAGTGTCTTTCGTAAAAAATAGGGTTAAAACACGATTTATGCCAAGAACAAGCTTTATTTGTTTTTTTAAAATTAAAATTTTTTTAATATTTATATTTTCAGAATTTTTCTATAAAAAAATCATAGCCCAAAAAAAAGACCCCCTTTTTTTAAATTAAGGCTCTACTTTTTCTTACAGGGGGGCCCGGCCCCCCGTCTTTTAGGTACGCCACTGAGTCATGCTATATTTTTAGAGATTAATGTAAAAACAAATTTTCTTAAAAAACCGCCCCAAAAAAATCGTTTTGTTTAATCTGTAATTATCATATTTAGCATAGATTTTATTTAAATATTTGCCTTAAACCATCGAATAATACTTTTTTTATTTTTTTTTGTATATTGGATACTTACTCCCGGGAAAACTCTTTAGAAATATCTTTAATTTACTTTTAAATAGCTTCGTGTAGTAAAAATCCAAAATTGCGTGACTTCTGTAAATAATAAACGATAATATGTGTAGAAATTTTTTTTTTTATGTAAACTTATAAATTTGTATAAAGTTTTTTAAGGTAGATTTATGCTTATCTAATGTTTTTTGCAGAACATACACTTATTGGGGTTAAAAGCCTATAAAAAGTATAAATTTTGTTTTTTAATTGTGTTCAATATATTTTTTGACGTTAAAACGACTGATTTTAGCCAAAATTGTAACCTGTTCTAAAAACCAGCATGCAATTTTTATATGGCGGTTTAAGTATCTTTTATTTTACAGCATTGCGAGCTCTTCGTTTATGCCATATGTTGCGTAATATGAAGCTCTTATTATACTTAAATTTTCTGATATTTTGACCTCAAAAATGACCAATTATAGAAAATATCAAATGATAGACCAAATATAACATTGAAACAATTGTTCGGTTTTTGTTGTGATAGTAATGTAAAAAATACTATTTTAAAAAATAGCAGGGTTTAAAATACGGGTTTGGTAAAATTTCAAAGACCCCCGAAAGCATATTCAAAAAAATACTGTTTAAAAATGAAGTCGCTTTTACTGATCTTTTATTTTATAAATTGTACAGTATATTTGAGCAATTTAACAGTGAAACCGTTGAAATAAGCTCTACAGTGAAAAAAAATTAATTGCTTAAGTATAAAAGGTATAGAGATAAACAGATTTTTTACGTTTTATTTTAAACCAGTTTTTTTGTATTAAAAATATACTTTTTTCCAGCTTGCAAATTAACGAAATAATAAAGTATAAAATATTAAGAAACAATATATGAAGGTGTAATATACTAATCACAAAAAATAGTTATTGTTATTCTATCAAAAAAAATAGATGGAGCATATTTATAAAAAAAAAATCACAGCCGAAAAAACAAGAAAAAAATGTTATATATTTTAATACGTACTGCACTTGTAAAAACAGGAATTTATATTTTAGTTTTTTTTACAAAGCAATACAATTTAGCTGCAAATACCTGCGTATGCTTGTAGATTTTATCTTATTTTTTGAAACTTTATTCCGTAAGTATTCTTATTTCTATAAAACTTTAAAAATAATTTTTATTGAATAATAAGACTTTTCTCTCTTATGACACCTAAAATAAAATATTTTTTTGTGATTTTTTATTACTAAAAATATATACAATTAAGAGGGATTTTATCTAAAAATCAAGAAATTAACGGAATATGCAACCAAAAAGATAAAATTACATCTGCAAAATCTAAAGAACGACTGGCACGGTCGGGTTAAAAATAATCACACCTGGGTTCCGGGTTAGTTTAAAAACCGGGTAGGGCTAGGGGTTTACCCTAGTTAATCGCTAGTTCTCGCGATTCCTCATATCTTACAAATGCTGTTATTCCTACTTTCTTATGATAATTTTATTCAAATCTTTTTTAGAATCTTTTCTTATCTGTTTAATATTTTTTTAATTTATGATTATAAATTACGAGAATATTTTGACTCTACTCTAAATTTATTATATCATTTTTGAGGGTAAGTTAAGAAGATTCTTTGCTTACTCACTTTTTGTTTTTTTGTACTTCTGACACAAATATGTATGCAAAACAAAATGGATCATTTTGTCATAAGTAATATTTTGTTTTTTTATTTATTAAACTTTGTATTATACGATTTTTTATATAAAAATTAAAATAAACTATTCTTAAGTAGTTTTTTTCCCCTACAAAAGGCGGCTTAAGGAAAAGTAGTTTTCTTGTGAACCGAACAAATAATTTCAAACTTTTTACAGAAAAAACAGTGCATATATTGTAAACAGTACTTTTTTCTTGAAATTAACTAAATGGATAAAAAAAGTTTTTTTATACAAAGAATCTTTTCTAGTTTTGAATCGAACATAAGATACTTATAATCTGTTTTTTATAAAAAACTGTTTTAAAATTTATCTCGAACAAGTCCTAAATTTATATAAATGATATATGCTATATATCACCGTGTTCCTCTTATTAATGTATATTTTTTGTTTATTTATACCTCTTCCCAGTCATCCGAGTCTGATTTTTTATCTTTCTCGTCTTTTTCTTTACTTTCTTCTTCATCTTCGCATATGGCTGTAAGTTGTTCTTCCATGGCTCTAATATCATCCCCGATACTACTGCTATTACCATCACTTTCTACTGGGCTATATTCTTCCTCATGAATTAACTCTGATGCAGAGCTTGATTCTTTTATTTCATTTATTAATAATTCATGTGGATTTTTTAGGCTATTTAATATATTCGCGGATGAGAGTGAATGCGTATCTTCTGGCCTTTTATGTATATGCTCTTTTTTAACCTCAACATTATTTCCATCCTGTGACTTATCATCTTTTTCTCTATTTTCATTAACAACCTCTTCCTTACTCTCAACCTCGATTGGCACCTCATTAAACAGCCACTTCATAAATTTCGGTGTTTTTAAGATGTGCTTCCCATACCTAGGCAGCACAAAATACGCAAAATAAAATAAATGTCCCACAAGAATCCCATAAATATCCTCCATCGGCAATTTCTTATTTGACATTAGTGAAAATATAGGCACAATAAATGGCAAGTAAAATGCTGGAAACACGACACACCCTAATAATTGCACCTGGGTAGTGGGATTCTTTCTTGTCCAAATATATGTAATCACGCTACTAAATACATTTCCCAGTACGGTGATACGCATGAAATATGCCAACACCCATAAAAATGCCATAATGCAGCCTATGAGCCAGCAATAGTCACTTGTATCTAGAAATCCCTCCTCAAGCATCCTGCTGTATCTACTGAAGAAAACAATGTGCATAAACGTATCTAAACTCAAAGGCCCGAAATAAATAAAGCAAGTGAAGAGACGCCACAACTCAAGATTACGAATATAATACGGAGAGAAACTGAGTGTGAATGAAGATACAGCATCAATATAAACTAGTAAAGTAATCAGCAAAGAAGATAGAAGTAAATATTTGGTAATGCATGGGGTGGTGTGCCAAGCACGGATTAGAATGTTGTCGGTCAAAAGGGGGTGTTAAAAATAAAAGACAATATTGGGGCAAAGGGGAAAATGTAAAAGAGTGGTATTAAGCATATAAAAACAATATATTTGAATACTTCAAATATAGTACGCATTTTCTTTGTATTAAAATTTCTATTTTAGAGGGGTTTATAATATATTACTAGACCTTTTAACGTATTAAAAAACAACATATTTCACGAAATGTAACTTTTCGAGTATAGTGTATTTTTTAAAGGCTATCTAATAGAGCAAGGGCCCTATAGAAATTAACAAAAAAACACACGTCGTATAGTAGCCATTATGAAAAAAATGATCATCACAAAACTCAAAAGTAAAATTTCAGTAGAGAATTTTTAGAACCTTTTTTTTGTGAAAAATGCAAATTCAGTTTTAGTTTCGCAATACTACAAAGAAAGCTTTGATATGACCTATTTAACAGTCTATCTATAAGCAGGAAATGTGAATATACAGAGATCGCGCAGAGTTAAATAGGCCATCTTAAATTTATAAAAAACACAATGTGCTGTACCAAGGGTTTTTTATGTAGCCGTCTGTGTTTTTAATAAAGAACTTTCAACGGTGATGTAATCTATATTGTATTGATGAAGCGATAATTTATATTTAATATATATTTTGAAAATGCACAAGTTTTTCAGCCTAAAAAATATGTCCCCCCTTAAGAAGGCGTAGCAAAACACGTGAAGTTTATTGGATGGAACCCCCTCTCGAGCGCGCACTACAAGGACATAAAAGACAATATCGGGTCTTTTATGCAATAACTGGATATGAATTGATGCCACAAGTTTGTATAAACTCAGCTTAACTTTGATATTGAAATCTTTTTAATTTTATAATTTAATTGCAAACACTTTAAACTTCAAAAGGTACTAATGAAATAAACACATTTGTATTGTGCATTTTTCAGTATACATTTTTTCTACAAAACTTAGAGTGCTAGCCCTTTTTATTTCTGCCTTTGATAAGGAAAAGTTTTCTTTTTGTCTACGTTATCAGTATATTACAAATATAGTAAAGTCTTGACTGAAACTCAAAGTAAAAGTAAGGTACTTTCATAGGTTAAAACATAGTATAATTAATATTAAACTTTAAATTTTTTTTTATGTTTGCTTGACGTAATTTAGGCACTATGTTTTGAAAAAAAATGCCTTTTATATAAGTAAATTATTAAAAAAAATATGATGTACGACTAAGTCTACAACTAAAATAACTCAAAAACGTTTTACTATTAGAGTTTGTAAAAATAAGTATAGTTTATAAAGCTCTTTATTGGTGCAAAATATGAAAAGTAGAGCTTAAAAGATAATAAAACAACTACAATCGGTATAACGCCTTCACATACGGTTTTGTGATTTACTAATTTTTTTTTGCGCGGTATACGTAAAAATATGTATTAATGAAATTTGTTAATAAAAATTATGGCAATTAAAAAACTGACTCAAAAATAACGATATAATATTTTGCCTTCTATTTAAAATAAAAATGTGATAAATTGATTATATGTGGCAATTATGCGGATGTAGATACAAAAACGGATACAAATTTATATATATTGTGGTATAAAATGCTTTTTACTCGTTCCAAATTTATGGTATTCATCGATGCATATCTTTCCTTTATTATACTCTTGCTAATTGGATCTGCATTACGTACCTTTAAACGCAATTTTTTATGTTTTGTTGTCGCCTCATTGATTGAGACAGATCATATTATATATATCTATATCTCAGATATATATAACGGTTAACCTAAGAACATAAAAAAGTGATAATATGTTCGAAGTTATGTTCAGCATTGTCTCGAAAAAACCCGGCCCGTCGGCGGGCCAGGTTTAGGCGGGTAGAATTTTTTTTTAAAAGATCCTGGGTATTTTTTTTGTAAGATTTACCGATCAAAAATTATGACGCAATTTAAGTTAAACGTTATATTTAAGACAAAATTTACAATATTGTTAACTTATTTTACTATAAAAAAGCAAGATACGGTAAAAAATAATAAGGGCGTGTTCTTTTGTGGCACCCGGAAACCCACTCCCAGAGATTTTGGTTCCTGGGAATTGGTTCCTGGGTGCGAAAAAAAGAAAATGTTTTAAAAAGTCTGGGGTTTTTTTATTAAACGTATATTAGGCATAGAAAAACACCAAATGAACAGAAGTAATCAGAATAAAGGCTTTTTACAGAGATTATATTTATAATACTGATTCAATTTTTTTGTCAAAATTCAATACGGATACCTACCTTAAAACAATGTATAAGACTCCCACCAACGTATATTATTATTTTACATGTTCTTGTGTCAAGTTAACATAGAGATAATATAAAACAGCGCCCTCTATACCAGGTTTAGTAAGAAATTGCTGTCAGAAAACACAAATTACTATTTATTATTTTTTGATTTGATCATTTACGTTA
>JAQFYM010004443.1:0-15521 GCA_034694785.1 Agrenia bidenticulata | reverse complement strand
ATTTTTTTGTCTTTCTCAGTATCTTTGACACCAGTTATGTGATATCATAATTTTATTTTATAAAATTGGTGTCTTTATTCTGCTTTTTTTAGTTTTAATTCTATTTTATTTTACTTTTACTTGTACTTTTTTGAAGTATATAGCACATCTACACTTTACTCGACAAATTCAAAGTTTTTTACTGCTGTACTTTTTCACTTTACACCAGGTTCGTTCCTGGCTTTGGAACTGTCTTTTAAAGTTTATTAAAATTCGCCTGATCTTTCATACAGCTTAATACTTGTTTGCACAAAAAATGCTATATTTGTTTTAGTAGTTTACTTTTGTACGTGCTGCTTTTTGCAAAGGATGTGTTTTCTGAATTTAATTTTTAAGTTTTTTTGGTAGCTTTGACTAAGGCTCCTCGCAAATTCTTGAGGGAATTCTAAGTTTTTAAAAATTTACCTATAAATATAATTAAACAACTGTTAAAACGAACATATTGTAAAAAAACATATAAAAAAGAATCAAAATAAACATGTTTTAGATTATTATACTCTTTGTACAATATTATGACATGAAAAAAAATATATACTCAGATAAAACTTTATAATAATATCTTGTCTTATTTGATACGCTGTCGCAACGTCTAACACAAAATTTTTGCGTTTCAGGTTTTTCGAATGCTATGTATGTTTAATTTTACTGTGATTGATGCTTAATTTTGTGTGTGAAAATGAATTAAAATTATAATAATGCAGATTTCGCGCTAAAACATATTAAAAAAACTTGTACAACCGTATTATTGTAACTTTTTTATGCCGTTTTACAGAAATCTAACGCCTTTTTTTGTATCTTAAAAGATAAAAGAACATAAAGTTTACATGTAGGATTTCTACTTTTACTAAGTCGAGTAAAAATAAAAACTGATTATTAATCAATGCTGTTTCAATATGTATAAAAAACTTTATAAGTTACAGTTTACTGCGTTCGTGTATTCATTTTAAATTTTTCTTAAAAAGATTCTTTTTTGCGAAAAAAAAAACGACCAGGTATAGCGGCATGTGTAAAAAAACCCATAAAATATTGTAATGTGCAAAAAACTATATTTTGTTACTATGTTTTTATTTAGTTTGTAAATTCATTTTGTGCTTAATGATTTATACACCTATTCAGATAGTTGTCATTTTATAATCAAAACGCAAAACAAACCTTACACTGTATACCAGAAACGCATAGATACAGTTTTACACAAAACTTAACAACTTAAAGTAACAACCTACATAACAAACAGTTATTAGAAAAGAAAATTTAAGTTTTCTTCAATTTATAATTAAACTACTTATACGCGTAAATTTTTACTTTATATAAAATATGTACAGAATGCAACAAATTTGCATTTTTTATGTTGGCGTCATTTACTTAACTGCTAGAGCGCTACATCATGCAAATGACGAACAACGACTTTTTTGTGTATAAATAGGGGTTTGATTTAGGAAATATTTTTTTTGTATATCTTTTCAATAATCCTTGGCTTTGTAACTGCATCAGATATACACTTTAGTAAACTGGAACAAAGAATGTACAACATGTAAAAAGTACATCTTTACAAACAGTGACGTAAGAAAACCTTTGCGTTTACAATATGCAAAATAGTATAAATATAAACAGCAATGTATTGCAAAAACATAGTTTAAAGATACTTTGTAACTGCAGAATCTTTGCATATTTTTAGAATAACGCTTACAAGCTAAAGTGTTTTTTACACGCTAACTAAAAAATATATGTGCACGTGACTAATCACAAAATTCGTTAGAAAGAAGACACAAAATTTATGGTATCTTCTAGCTCTGTATATATTGCATAGTTGGATAAGAGTTTTTTTAGGTTGAAAAATACATATGAATTGGTATTTTATGTAAAAACAAATAATTTAGAAAACAAGTATTGATACGAGAAAACATTAAAGTATATGTACCTGTGTAATACATGTATTTTACTGAGTAAATGTTATATCAGACCCTATTAATACACAAAAGAAATAGTAGATGACTTACGAGGAAGCAAGTTTTTTTTACGTTTTCGTCATATATCAACGCTTGCACTTTAGACTATAAATGATAGGACCTGTCAATATACTGCGCCGCATATGATAATTGGCACAGAGCATGTAAAATCTTGCTTTGGTTAGTTGAAGAAGTGTATTTTCATTACAATGACGATCATTTTTGCGTTTCGGACACTGTTCCATTGTCAAAATATGCATAACCGTACTTAAAAAATCTATAATTTACCTTTTAGTAATATATTGACTTATACATATGTAAAATATCTTTTCATCATTTCGGTTTTAAATTTACGCGGTAAACACAGAGAAAATAAAACAAAACTAGTTTTACAGGTGCAGAGTTTCTTTGGTAGTTTTGGTTTTAACGTCTATTAAAATGCAAAAAAAAATTACAGAATTTCCTGAAATTTTCGTTTGTATTTTTTTTGAAAGATGACGTATATTTTATAACTAAAGCATATAATCAAAAAATTTTGATGTCGAAAATAAATGATAAAAATAAAAAAATACAAAAGACAAATCAAAAATCTATTTACAATATAAAAACTCTAACAGCGTTCAGCTATAATAAAAATTAAGAAAGTAAAAATAGCGAAAAATACAAAATCCATACTTTACTTAAATTGCAGATGATGACAAAAAATTCTATCGTGCGATGCTTTTCTTACACAATTACACAAATTACGAACACATTTTAATGCAAAAAGTAAATAAAAATTTACAAAAAAAAAGTTCATTTATGGTACATTGGTTTTTATGACATAAGCTAAGAATTTGCTATAAAATAGTAAAAGAGCATTCTAAAATATATGGTACTTAAGAGAAAATTATATGGGTCAACCGAAAACATATATAAAATCCATATTTTGAAAGCTGATTTTACTTTTTTTTCGCTTTAAAAAAACGATATCTTTCTAAAAATTGTTTAACCGAACCACTGATAAAAAACTTATAAAAGGCTCACGCATCATAACCACGCTAAAAAACAATGCTATATAGTAAACATATGCCAGGTTGTGTTAAGTAGTGGATCGGTATGAAAAACCAATTTTTTTTTTTTGCTGTGACTAAGTCCGGGGCTCAGCTTTAAAGCTATTTCGCTGATTTTTGGTTTTGGCATTTTGTAGCTGAAAGATCTGGTTCCGGGTCTGGCTCGGAAAAAAAAAAAAACATTAAAAATATTCAGGCAGTTAAAATGTAATGTATGCTATTTAGTGTAAAAAGCGCATTTATGGCGTTCAAAAAGATAGTAAGCATGAGGTATCATTTTTCGGCTAGTATTTTGTTTTTTTTGACAATTAAATTTGTGCAGTTTTGTTTTTATTTAAAAATAAAATCACCTGAATTTTTCTTTATAAGAATAAAAAAAAAATTGACATGAAATCATTATGCTGGTATATAATTTATATAATTTATTTTTATTATAAAGACAAAATAAAAAAACGGAGATAAAAAAACAGAACTGCAGTAATTGGTAACATTGCAATTAGTTCTTTGCCTTTGTATAATTTATAGTACCGAATAACAACGTTTCAAAATCCGTAATTCATAGTAAATGAAAAGAAAACGTACACTGGAACGCAAACAAGATACAGCCAAAACAGTTAACTTTTTTTTAAACGAGAATATTTTGTTGCCGTACATTTGTTTCCTGATTATTGTTGTTAGAAGAAACTATTGTAAAATACAAATTAATAGATAAAGATCTTAGTTTTTGTATTTTATTTTTCCTCTTCTTTACTGTAAGTATCTATTTTTTATACAGTTTACTATTACCAATATTTAAGAATATTAGCTAGTTTTTTGTTTTGGTTTTAAAGGACTTCATTAACTTCGTTGTACTTTGTTTTTGTTTCTATGTTAAAAATAAAAAAAAACATATGCAACATTCATCTTTTATAAAAAAAAGTTTTTAATTACTTTTTTGGGGTTATTTAGTGTATATTTTTTTGTTTAGCTATAGAAAAAAATAAAAAATTATATGTTTCGTGTATGACAGCACAAATTTAAATTTTATATCATATGTTTTACAGCATATCGACAAAAGTTACGTTTTTGTATTTTTTTTTGTTTTTTAGTTTATTATAAGTTTTTTTATATAAAACCTTTTTTTTTTTATTATTAGTTTTTTTTTTAATAATTCATTTTAAACGACAAAAATTACAATAACGACTAACTATTTTAAAAAACTAGCACAGAATGCAAAAAATTATTTAAATAAAAAGAAAAACTATTTGTTGTTTCGTAAATTTTTGCATTGATGTTGGAGATATATAACAAACGCCCAGATTAGTAAATCATAAAAAAACGCAATTTTTATGATGTGGCGTTCCATTGTTCTTTTGGACCATCATAACAAAAAATATTTCAGTTACATTAGAGCCGCTGCTATATGTATTGTATATTTTTTAAGCTTTAAAAAAAAAAAGCAAAAACTTATATGAGTTTCAATACAGACGCGATGTGTAGGTATTCTTTTTTTAAAGTATTTTTTTTATTTATGATAGATCTGTTTTTTTTTTAAAGTTTATCATAGTTTTGTATGATAAAAATAACGACTAAAAAGTATATAGTAAACACGTTTATTTATGATAACAACAGTCTCTCGTTAGCATATTTTCGTTGCAATGTGTCAGATGAGCAGAACAAATTTGTTTAAACCTTTTTAAAAACCATTTTTGGACTATTTTATATTTACTTATGGTTTTGAATAGTTCTTTTTTTTATCAGAAAACATTTATTCGAATAAGATTATTGCATTTTAATACAGTAAAAAACTTTTTTAAACGCTCTGTCTTTTCACTTGAAAGAGTTTATTTGGCCTAGGTCAAACAAAATCAATCCTAGATTGCCTGCGGCGCTGATGCCTCGCTTACGGTCGAGTGCATCGATTGGCGCCTTCGCTTACGGCTCTACAAGAGGATCGGCTTTTTTTATGGCTCGGCATCATAACCGTAGGAGTTGAACGTAACACAATGTAGAATATATTAAGTTGCGTTTTTTTTTATAAAAAACAGTTTGTAAAAAACTTAAAATGATGCGAAAAATGTCTTTTTTTCTGATTTGAGAGTACAATTTTGCCATTTGCGACTATAGGTAATAATAATATGTGATCAATAGATTTTTTACGTTAAAGTAATAAAGAATTACTTAATATGCAAAATGTCGTTCTTTAAAAAATATGCAGTTTTGCTACATGTCATAAACACAAACAATTGTAATCAGTTGTATTTTTAAAAAAATGTAAACAATACCATTATGATTATTTTGTTTTGCGTTTTTACTTGGGTGAACAAAGATGCTTTTTTTTAAGGTTCCGACTAAAATTTTCATATAATTTGTTCCTGCATAGTAACTGACACGTAATAAAAAAAAAAAATTATGACAAATATGAACGATCAAAAAAAAAACTGGTTGCGTGTGTAGAAAAATATTAAGAGCACAAAGATTACTTTTATTATAAGTATCTGCAAAATAAACTGGCCTTAAGATATTTTATACTGATTTAAATATTGCATAAGTTTACTTTGTGTACGAACACCCTATTTTTTTTTACGACAAAACGCAAAGTTATAAAAAAGACGACATTTTGTCTAATTTGTTTACATGTAGACATTTTTGACAGTAAAACATGATTTAAGCAGCTTTCGCACATACGATGTTCGATAAATTGTCTTTTTTAATTTTTCATAACTTTATGCGGTTCGAAACCAATAAAAAAACTTAAAGTTTTACCAGGCATCCACACTCTGTAGCAGTATAAGTTTTTGCACTTTTGAAATCTTTATTGGATTTTATATATAGTATTTGCGTATGAAACCTTCGTTTGTTTTTTATGTTATGCTTTCATACCAATTATGATACAACAAAACGTTTTATTATTAGCTGTAAAAATGTCCCACACCCAGGATTATATACGCAAGGCATACGGTTTATGTAACAGCGTGAAAGTAAGTTTAAAATCCTTTTTTTGTTTGTTTTTGGTTTTTTTAGTCTTATTTATAATTAAATACTTTTTTGTTGAATTATTAAATTAATTAATTTTTGCGAAAAAAAAAAACTTCTTGAATTCAACGTAGAAAAATTTTATGAACATGGGTGGGTTAAATTTACCCAGGATATTAAGTATTTTTGAACTGCTTTACTCTGTTAGATGTTATCTTTTTAAAAAACAAAAAAGGGCAAAAAAAACATCCCTACGCATTTTTTTATGTTTATTACGTTTTTTTAGCACAAATCTGCTAAGCGTGTTTATTGGCATCTAAAGCAATTCTATAGTAGTTTTTTTGACGTTTTTCTTCTGCTTGTTAAATAAAGAATTTACAATAAATACTTTTAATCTGCTAATAAAAAAAACACAACCTTTTTTAAAAACGAATATTTTAATAAATGCAATATTACAACGACTAAAACAAAACAACGTAAACATGTATAATCATCTTTATATACCAATTATTTTTTTTTGGTTTGTTTTGCGTTACAAAGAAGGTTTTGGTGAGCAATAACACGAATAAACCGACAAATAAAGAGAATGCATGCAACGAAAAAAAATAAAATCAAAGTTTTATGTTAAGAAAAATATAGAAGCATTGCTTATGCATGGTGTTGTATTCACTAAAGTCTGCATTCTTTTTTTTGACACCCGTAAGTTTCTATGCTACAAAAGTAACGTTTTTTCAGTTTTGTTACTGCAAAAAGCCATATTTTATTGTACCAAAACCGCTCATTACAAAAACAAACATTTTATAATTTTAGATCTTTTATTTGCAATAAAATTTTGTTTTGATGATAAAAACCAAATTTTTTTATGAATATAAAATACTTTTTGTATAGACTTAGGCTAGCGCTACTATGGAAGTGAAATGAAGCATTCTTTCTTTTAATAAAAAGTTTACTTTTTTTTTTTACCGGAAATATTTTTTGTGCTGATTTTTTTATAAAGGTTAAAAATAAAACTATTTGTGAAAAAAGTTTAAAAAGTATGCAATTTTTACTGTTACTATCATAAATCGTCTTTTTAATTTTTTTTGATATAAAAACTCTGAAAAGCCCTTTACCAAAAAAATTTATGGGTACGCCACTGGCTGCAGCCAAAAAAAAAAACAACAACGTATGGTAAACGAAAACTAAATAAAACTTATTATAAAAAAATTATATTTGCGTTGTTACCCCGACAAACACGGAAAAACCAGACCGGTATTTTACGAATTTATTTTACGGGATTTTATAGTGGAATTGAAACCGTGGTCCTGATCCGGCCCTAAACAACGCAACGTAAAACTAAGTATAGTCCGGGTCCGGGGCATCACTAGTTCTAATTTTGATTGCAGATGCATGTACAATTTTCTTCTTTTTATGGCTTACCTGTATTAGATTATTACTAATGATTTCTTTCTCATAACTAAAATCGTTTTTTCGTGGCATATTTTTGTCACATGGGTCAAATTCATATATAAGAAGTATTTCAAAACGTAAATATTAGGACATTTTTGAAACAACGGTTCATTTTGTATAGTTTATGAGCTTATCTTAACTTTAGCCAACAACCTACATAAGAAATGTCCAAAAAATTATTTACGTTTTCATCTAAAAGCAAAAATCTATTTACATAGCTCAAACGTTGTGTCATGATGCTATCTATTATATTGTATTGTTTTTTTCTTAAATAACCATCAAAATGCTGCACGGAAATTTAATAATGTTAAAAATGTTGCAAAAAATGTCTATGCTGACACTAACAAGATAAATATCATACCGTAATATATAACTTGTCAATCGAAAACCTTCTTAGGTCAATTTACACTTTGAATACTGTGTAAAACTATGAATGTGCATATTTTTGCTAGTTTATACAATATTATTGGTCAAACGAAACTTAAGTTCTTTTGTAAAGTGCATCAGCCGTAAATGATTCCAAATTAAGGATATAATTTGATCGCCTTTTTGCATTGCTGATAAAAACGGTTCCGTATTCATCTATAGTTTTTTTCAGGATGGAAGAATGATGGCTTTCATCAATCATTATATAGAAACTAATATTCCAAAAAAACTTAAATAATGCTTTGTGTTTTTTTTTTAAAATACTATGAGCGTTTTGATTTTTTTTTTAATACATTTATTATGACACATAAAATTTTAATTCGAGTAAAAGTATAAAAGCAAAATTTTTTTCGACGTTTTTATTTCAAAATTCTATTTTATAAGATTTTTAATATATTGTATTTTTAGGTAACCTTTTGTATATCTAGGTGTTATGCTAGTCGTTAAACGACTAATTTATCTTTCGTTTGATAAGAATTTTACCTTTAATGTGTGATTTTCTTATAAAAACTATTAATCAGAATCCAATGTACAGTAATTTTGCATTTGGACACAAAAAACTGTAATAAAAGTAAATTTAAATTTTTAACAGGTTCTTCGCAAAAAACTCATAATCATATTGCTTTTCCTTGTTTCTTGCTGTTATTTAAATTCGTTTTAAATTGTTATTTACGTTGATGTGCTGAGCCAGCATTCTTTTTATTCATATTCGAGTTTGTAGAGTAGGTGTTTATATTTTTTCTGGTTTGTCTTATTAATGTTATGTTATTTATTACTTTTTCTTTTTCATGATATGGTATCTACACACTAATCAGTTTTTTTTTAAAATCGTAAATCTTTATCAGTGACAGGGCACATATGAAGCTTAAAAAGACAATTCTAAACTCGAAATTGGGTTTGAAAACTTCAAATGCCGTATCAAAATGTTACTTATTTTAGCTTTAAGGTGTATTGCAGTTAGAAGCTTTCTTCTCTCCATTATCCTGTAAATACTGTATTTTTATTTTTATTTTTATTTTAGAGATTTGATTAAGATGGCGCTTTTTCAAATTAATAGGTTTAAAATTTGTCTTTAGCACCACAGTTTAGAAGATAACTTTTTTTTTTTTTGCCAGGGTTTGTTGCATATGCTTTTTTTTATATTTTTTCGCGCCCTTTATGAATTGTAACGCCTAATTACAATTTGCAACAAAACAAAAGGAAATGATAGTAAGTTCTAAAAAAAAAATAGTTTTTGCGAAGGAAATACTTGTCAAATTGATTTTTTTGCGTCAATACATGGAAAAAGTATTCAAGATTTGTCTTTGACGCAATGTATTAGAGACAAAAATATAACCTAAATATATAAAGTACTAAATTGTGAAACTATTGCTGATGCAACATCACAATACATCTAATTAAATTAAGTGTCTAGTCAACAATGCATTTAAACTGTTTTTTTTGCGTATTTTTTTTGCTCTATCACACTTAAGCATACTAAAATTTTTTTTCTCTGGATATAAAATGTAAGCTGATATGGTGGTAAAAATAAAAGATTTCGGTATCTTTCTAGCACATAAAACAATAATTTAATTGTTAAGCTATTTTGGCAAGTAAATTTTGCAAAAAAAAACACATAATTTATTTTTGCAATAACCGCGGATTGATAGTGGTTCTGTGATTTACAAAACCTACGACGTTTTCTAATCCATAATATAAGCCGTATCTTCAAGAAACGTTAAAATGTTATATTACATCTTAAAAACAGGGTTGGTTTCTGTGTTTTCTTGTGGCAGTCTATATTTAAATGTACAAAATTGCAGTTTTTGTCAAGTATTTTAGAGATCTAGGAAAACCTACAATTTAATTTAACTCTAAAATTTATCTTTGTTTTTACATCTACGCAGATATTATGAAGATTGTAATAAACTAAAACCTTCTTTTCCAAAACCAGAAACGAGATGTCCATCCATCATTTTTTATAAAACAAAACTTGTGAGTTTTTATTTTGTTGTTCTTCTTTTTTACAATTGATTTTGCAGTTCTTTTCTATTTTACAGTTTTTATCTAGTAAAATTTGTAAGGACTGGTGGAAGGAGCACTCCTAAAATATTTGCAACTTGTGCATATAGAATGATATGTGTAAAAAGTATTAACTATACTTAACCCTTTGAGCCCTGAAATATTTTTTTAAAAAAAATTATATACCGGGGATAAAATATGAAAAAAAATAACAGATACATACAAATTAGTAATGGGATAAATGATTATTTTGCTATAAATAAATATTCTTAAAATACTTTTTAAAGCAATTCGTACTTTCATATCCAATGCAATAATAAACTTTACATGCCTTACATCGTATTAAAGTAATATCAGACTTTTATAACGGCTTATTGTCTAACGATCTGCTTATCTGCATTGCTAATCTTTTAACTTTACTGCATTACACACATCCATTTTTCGATGTTGCCTCTAGTGTAGTCTTTAGCAAATGTATGGAAAACTATTTTTTATTATATAGTCTAGCTCTCATTGCAA
This sequence comes from Agrenia bidenticulata, assembly GCA_034694785.1. NCBI lineage: Eukaryota > Metazoa > Arthropoda > Collembola > Entomobryomorpha > Isotomidae > Agrenia > Agrenia bidenticulata. Next base: position 5,134 of record JAQFYM010004443.1, on the reverse strand, counting down.
TTGGTAATACACTCAGTCTTAAAAAATTTTGGTTTTCGTACCTACCAATATGATCGGTGATAAATTCTGACATACAATTTTTAAAACCCAGCTCCTTAGTAATTATTTTTGTGTCTAAAAATAATTTCCGTTTTTTCCATATGCATTCTTCATTGCTCAGACACTAAATGACACTAGGTAACGCCTTGGTACTTTTAAAGTCTTTTTCAACCCTTGAGTTTTTTCATCTGGTCATTCATATTAACCCCACTGATTAAAGGATGTTATTTTTTTTCAACTGCTTTGGAACTGCACACTACCCCAAGAATGCTTTTCCTAGCATATCGTTAACAAGTACTGGTGAGATAATAATAAAATCAGTTTCACAAAATGTATTGGCTTGCAATTGCGCAATTTAATTATAGCACGTAATCCAAAATATACAGTTTTAAAATACTGCTTTGTAATTTTGCTTCTTATATTTTTTTTCGTAAATTATTTTCTGTTGTTATAAATTGTTCACATAATGTTTTTGCATTTTTTATACAATTGCTAAAAAAAATTATCGAACTGTAAAGTCTTTTAGTAAAAAATGGTGTGATGGAAATATTAATATGACTTTAATATGTGCACAACTAGATAGCCAGTAACTCCTTTTTGTTAAGCTGGCGCAGGGCTATAATTGTATTTCCCTGTATATATTTCAGCATTTAGAATGTATGCAGATGTACTTTCACATGCAAGGAACGATGCGATCTCCAAAGATATTGCCTTGCTTCGTATTCATTTGCATATTAGATAAAACCATTTCGTTGGAGCTTTACCTTTATTTAACATAACTTTCTTTTCAGTTATATAATGCGTTAAAATATTTGTAAACGTATATTCAATACTAGTCGTGCTTTAAATATTGTACCTCATTTATGTATTTTTATATTATTTTCGTCATAACGACGCAGTAAACTCCGCATATTTGCAAATCGATCCCGCTAAAATACCTCACAAAAGCATTGTTTTTCACATAGCTGATTTTTTTTTTTTTTTTGCCCAATAATGCCGGTATTGCTTTGCATGCCCTTGAACCTCCATGGATAAGCTGCAAGCAAAAAAGCTTTTTGTTTTTTTCAAGTGATATATCAACATTTTTTTTGCGCAACAACGTGTAGAAAATTTGTTTACCAATATATGTTGCGTTAGATTAGTAATTTCTCGCAGTGAATCCCACATGTTATTATCCATAAGTATTGTTATAAATTAGCAGCGTTTTTTCTATATATATATTGTTTTAAAATTTAACGGCCTTGTCTTTGCCTTGTGGCTAAATTCCTGCAGCTTACATTTATATTTATTCATATTTTGTTTAGCTAGTTTTATCACTACTAAATACAAAAAACACACGGATCACTATCTATTTTATCCGAAGATGACTCCGAAAAATATTCATCGCTTCAAAAAAATTACCAAACTCATTTTCTGCTATAAAATAACTAATCATAAGTATGATTTCAGCTGTACATGTCTCTTTATTGCTTGTGCGTGTAACCTAGAGACAAAACTTTATTCAGCTTTCGCTAATACTGAAGACGAAGAGTAAATTCTAGTATCAGTTACCATGGTTTTTTTGTTTTTTACTTATCCACTCTGTCTTTCTTTTGCAGTAAAAGACGAGCCAGGAAAAGCCTGTTTGTCATCATCATGACTACCACGCTTCTTACTTTTTATATTAGTCTTTACTTTTTTAGCCATGTGTTTTTTAGTAATTCTTTCTGTTTTTTTTTGGCATTACAATATTCCTGATACTGATTTATAAGAGTTTTTTATAACTAAGAAATGAAATAATCCAGAATATTATTTGTGATACCCCTTTTAGCAAAATAAAGCGGTTTTGCAGTCCACTGGTAATACAGGGATCACGCAACAGATACTTTTTTTGGCTGTTAAAGCGGAAAAGGGTCAAGTGTCGTGTTCTTGTTTCGACAATTAGGGGATATCTTTTTCTTGTATTGTAGCTTACTCTCTTGCACATTTCTGCATAAAATTTACAAACAAGTTCGTAAGAAAAAATATGTAAATTTTGCCAAAATTAAATTGCTTATAAAATTAGTCTTAACTCTTTGCAAAATAAATTTTTGTTTTTATAATTCGTATTCTTTTACAAATTTTGCTAAACATATAAATTGAGTAGGGACCTATATTATTAATTTTTTTGTAGGCGGGTAAACAATCTGATTTTTATGTATAGAGGTTATAAAAAGTGTTTTTGTAAAAGCAAAAATATATAATACAACATAAAAAAAAAGATAATTAAAAAAAAGAAGAAATCTGTTTCTTATCACGTTTTCTATATCTGTAGCAGCATTGCATATTATATTATCAAATTTTTAAAAATGCGTAACGAAAAATAAGGAAAAATACGAAATTATAAAAGACATAAAAAAAAATCACCGCGTTTAATTTTTTAAAAATTACAGGTTATTTTGTGGTGACTTAAATCACACAGCAAAAAATCAATAAAAAAACGGTAGAAATATTTATGCATGTATTTCTACAATTAAATATATTACAAGCAATTCATCGAGTAAAAAAAACATTATTTCATGATCTTTGCTTACTAAAGTGTGCAGTAAAAGCACGGTTCTTTTACATAAGCCGATTTTATAAGACTTACTTAATGTAATAGATAATTTCGTGTACATTGAAAAATCTTTTGATAAAAAAACCAAAATCTGGTTGTTTGCGTAGATATCAACAAATCAAGCAATTAACCTAATACTTTTTTTTTTGTTTGCGTTTTTTTTTGTGATGACTATGACCTCATGTGCCGTCATTTTTGTGCTTCTAATATTTTTCATCATCGCTACATTACTAATTCTTGCGTAAAATTGCCTTACCTAACCCACTTTGCAAAAACTGACATGCTTGCGATAGTTTTTTTGCACGTTTTCTATATTCTTTTTTGCTTCAAAAAAGACTTTCGCATAGCTGAAATTTTAATATAGGGTCTTTAGCCGGATTGTTCATGCCTAAAGGGATAAAAAAGAACAATATTGCTAGCATAAATGGATTTTTTAATTTACGATCTTTATTTGTTCTATGATTATAAAAGTAGTTCTTAAACTAGGCAAAAAATTTTTAAACAGTCGAGGCTATTGTTTGTTTTGTTGTCGCAAGGTTTTTATACCTTTTGCTATGTAAATTACATTTGTAATGTTGTTATCAATAATTAGAAAGTCAATGGTTAATAACAATAAAGCGCCCTTGTTTTTCTAAAAAAGTTTATATTTGCAGAGATGCTACGGCCCAACAATTTTTTTTTTACTTTTTTTTTAATGGATTTTGGCTTATAGCTAAAAATTTACAATAAAAATCTGTACTGTGCAACTGTGTGAAGCTTTCCAGATATATAAAGTTTTAATTCAATAACATTAAAATTCAATGTTTTTATTTCTTATTGTTTCGGTGTCTGTCAACGCAGATAACAAATGCTTTTTACATATATATATAAGAAAGTTATGGTGGTTTTGTCGTCTTTTTTTATCTATAGTTTATTTCTACGGTGGGTAGCAAAACATATTGTTTTTTTCTATTCTAAAAACAATAAACATGTTTTTTATTATGTCTTATTTTATTACAGAATTTACAAAATATAAAGACAGTTGCAACTAAGATCTTCGATTATGTACTCAATTACTGTTTCTAATTTTTATTCTGTTTGTAGCTCATACTAATTTTTAATTTCTGTTTTTATATGGTTGGTAAGCATATGCATTCTTTTTTTGTATGCATTGGAGCAAGCTATCACAAAAAAACAACGTTTTAGATAAAATGCAAATAGTAAATTTGCTTTTTCTTTTGTACAAAATTTCAAAAAATATTGTTACCAAACAGTTTTTTTTTTTTTTGCTTGGGTTATTTATCTATCTGTAAATCATTTTAAACTAGCTTACGGCTGTGTTTCTTGTAACCAAATGTCAATTTACTTTGCTCTCTTTGTTCACTAGTATGTTTTATCTGCAAATCAGTGACCGTACAAACAGTTCATTACTATTTCTTGTTAGAAACTGTAAATACGCAACGTACAGGGCTATTTATCTATATAAGGGCTATCTGTCATTCATGTGTTATCTGATTATTTATTTTTATAAAGTGCGCCAGTAAAAGGAATATTATGCAAGTAAATCTATTTGTATTTATAAAATTTAGTGACACTTTATAAGCGCAAGTGCCATTTAAATCAAAGAATTTCATTTACCGTTGTTGTTATGCACTCGTTGACAAATTCAGACACTGGCACAAAAGGAAAAAAATTGAAAACAACATTTAGAAAAGACCACAAACAGCACAAAAATACAGTAAGTATTTCTTAAGTAGAAATCTAACAATTTAATTACTAAAATGGAGAAATTAAAAACAATGCTTGGCCCCTATATATTCAGTTTACAAATTGTATTTACAACGGTTTTACAATTTTAACTATTAAATTTTCTATATAATTTTATCTATGCGGAACGCTTGTTAACCTTTAGTGCTTTTGTTTTGTAAAACATGTCTTCGTTACCAGTTTCCGTTATCAGGTTGAAATTGGTACTTTTGAAAACCATATACACATCTAATAGTTTTTTAATATTTTCAACTTTAACATTTATGCTCGTTTTTGTTTATAAACAAATCTTTTTAGCTTGCCACAATATACATATTTGTATTAAAAATTCGTATTTAAGCATATCTTAGCCAACGTTCGTGAATAATTTAAAACCGAAGCACTATTCCGGGTAAACACTTATAGTGTTGACTGAGTACGCCTGTTACAAACTTGTTTACATGCGACATTCCTGTTTATCCAATTACCTTTTGCTATATTAGAGTAGATGGGTAATAATCATCGCCAGCATTACAAAAAAAAGCATCAAAAAAAAGAAGACATATTTTTCTACGTGCGTTTTATTTTTAGGTATTTTCTAATTGGTGAGTTAAATATTAGTCAACTAAAATTTTTGTATAGCCCTTTGTAAAATTTCGCAAAAAACAGTCTTCAATAAAGCGGATACAAATATAATAGTGCAAAAGTGCATATCTAAGAAACCCTGCTCGTAACTATATGCGGTTTCTCATGGCAAAATTTTTTGAACAAACGTAAACTAATTTTGATGGTACA